>VXBW01005522.1:333565-351860 GCA_013400375.1 Thinocorus orbignyianus
CCTTCCCCCTCGGGGTCATTTGTCGCAGGATCAAAAGATGCTGGGATGCTGCCGGAGAGGAGGGACCACGGGGGGACACATATATAAAGGCTGGGGGGATGTGATGGGGTTTTGGGGGGTGACCAACAGGGATGGGAGAGACCTGAGGGGACCCAATAGAAGGGGAGACCCTCAGGGGTTGAGTGTCGTCCCCCCCCAAAGCCTCACTGCTCAGAGATAGAGCCCCTTCCACCCCACTGTCCCCCTCCCCACCAACACCTCCTGGGTTCCCTCCCCTTGTCCCCATCTGTNNNNCTTCCCAGCCACGGGCAGGGGGAGGCCTGAGGGGGGGTGGGGTGAGGGGGTGGTTGCCTCTTAATTGCTTTAAAACTAACTGCCCCTAACTTCTTCCTTGGGAAATTAATGCCTTTAATTCCAAGTTCGTCCCTGGGAAAAACCGCTGCCCACCCTCGTCCCAGGCATGTCAGGAGGAATCGCAAGGGTTTTAACTAGGGGATTAAGGAAAGTGGTCACTTTTGACTCAGTAGGAAAAAATCCCTCCATGACGGTAATGAAAGCCTGGATGATATAAGTATCTTCTGGTTCACAATAGCAATTAATATGGTAATATTCTACTATTAAAGATGCTAACATTAAGATGGAACTCGTACGCGGTTAAAACATTTAATAGAGGGGAAAATGCATTCCTTGAGCATCAGGTAACAAAGTCACACGGAGAAAAGGGGGGAGTGAAAGTCTCTCAAAATAACAAAGGCCTCTATATAATTCGGAAAGGCTTTGAATACTCCCTTCCTCCTCGAAATAAAACTTGAGGTGCTTTGAGAAGTGGGTGTTGGTGACTGCTGGGGGAAGGTGCGGGTGCTGGATGGGGAGAGCTGGCCTCAGGGGACCTGTTTGGAGATCAAATGCCACAGGGGCCACCTGCAAAGACCTGCTGGTGACCAAGGAGGAGTCTGAGCTGGAACAAAGGTGTTGAAGCATTACAGTACCCCAGGAACACGGGGGCTGGAAGGAGGGTCTGCAGGGGGGCTCTGGGCAAAGTTCTGCTCCAGGCAAGGTCAAGTTCAGAGTCAAGCCAGGCTGTCCATGGCCCTCTGCAGTGGAGCTGAGCACCTCCTGAGGATGGAGGCCCCAGGACCACTCTGAGCTCTGTCCCAGCACCTCACCATGCACATCCTGATTGGTTTTCCCAAATGCTGTGGGTCACTCACACTTCTCAGGTCTATCCACACACTTCTTGGGGTGCCTAGTCCCACACCAACACCCCAAATCATGGCTGTAGCATGGGGCATGGCAAAGTCTTTGGTTTCTGCTGGAGGAGGAGGAGGATGGGTTGAGAACTGCTCAGCTCTGCCCTGAGAATCCACTTGCTATGACCTCTTTGCCAAGGAGAGGACAGATATAGTTACGCAAAAATAATCTCTTAGCAGAGTTTTTTAAGTATCAAACTATTTGGGAGAGAATCAGAAAGTACTTATTTAAACTACAGTCTGTGCTTTTATTATTGTAAGAGCCTTTTCTTTTTTCTTTTTTTTTTTTTCATTTGTTTTCAATTAAAAACAATCAGGATTTAGGTTTTTGCTTTTCACTAGAATAAAAGTAATTTGCCAAGATAATAGTACTGTGGGAATGGGAGAACCTTTCAGCTGATCACTAGAAGCAGCAAATATTTACCAGCTGGCTGCGATGATGAATTGGAGACTGATGTGGAGAGCATGGTCTTCATCCTGCCTACAGCTCTGCTGACTTCATCAATTTGGACCATCTTCATTTTACAGCTATTTTTTTTTCCACTAAAATGTTGCATTCCTAGGAAAAAAAAGAAATTGTCTTCCAAAGCTTGCACTTTTCACAGAACCACAGAACTCTATGGGGTTGGAAAGGACCTCTGGAGATCATCTAATCCAAGCCCCTGCCAAAGCAGGTCCCACAGGAATGTGTCCAGGTGGGGTTTGAATGTCTCCAGAAACTCCCCCACCTCTCTGGGCAGCCTCTTCCAGGGCTCTGCCACCCTCACAGGAAAGAAGTTTCTCCTCATGTTGAGATGGAACTTCTTCTGTACAAATTTGTGCCCATTTCCTCTTGTCCTCTCACTGGGCACCACTGAAAAAAGCCTGGCCCCATCCTCCTGACACCCACCCTTGGAGTATTTCTAGGTGTTGATCAGACCCCCCTCAGCCTTCTTTCTCCAGACTAAAAAGACCCAAGTTCTATACAGTTGTACAGTTTATTTCAAAGAAATTCTGCCTGACTGATCCCAAGGATTCATGTAGGTCATTCAAGCTCCTGTCTGACCAGCTTGTTCTGATGAAGCTGATTAGGGAGCAACCACACAAGCCAACAGCAGTGCAGGTCTGCAGGGACAGGGACCATGGGTGGTGCAGGTGAGTGCCTTGTGTCTTCGTTGTCTTTTCCCTTTCCCCCCAAAAAAATTTCTTCTCAACATGCTCAAAATTGGCTCTGTTGCAAATAATAATAATGCAGTGATGACATGGCATGGAGCAGTGGATCTAAAGAGAAGAATACTAACGACTGAGAAGAAATTATTAACAAACCCCACTCTTTAATCCTCTTTCTTTTGCTTCACTGTCTGTTCTTATTTTGATAGTAAAATTGAAGCCATCAAGGAATACGGGGACCCTCCAAACTGCTGCTCAGCTGCAGCCAGCATGATGGGAGCCAAGATATAACCTGCCCTGGTGATTGTCCCCAGCTCTGCTGCTGGAGGTGGGTAAAGGTGACCCTTGGGGTCATCTCCCAGCCTTGTCCCCCCATCTGGTCCATGTACAGCATCTCCTGGTGGAGCCCATCTCACCACGCAGCCCTCAGCTGAGGGGGTTTCATCAGTGAGCACCAAGGAACTAACTGTAATGCAGATAAAAAAGTTGGGAAGGGAAAAAAAAAGCTGCTGAAATGGAGCAGTGGATGGCACTGAGAGAGGAAGAAAAAGCCTCCAACTTTAAAGGCAGTATTAAAAACAGGGCATGCAGAAAGCGAAGTCAATTAGGCAAAAGAATCGTTTGCTGACGGAGGTCGCCGGGCCGAATTCCTAAAAGGATTCATGAATCGACTAAAAAATACCCTTGGGATAGTTTGAGCACGGACTGAGTTACTGAAGGGCAATGCCCCAGCTGACCCAGGAGACCCTTTCCAATCCTACAGTATAAACAATGACGCTATTAACATTTGTACTAAGTACCTGCTCGGGCTCCTCGCCTGCCACCGCAGCGCCTTGGCTCCCACCCGGGGCAGGAGTGGAAGCTGTGAGATGTGCTCCTTAGCCCAGAGAGCATCCTTCAGGCACCCAGGAATTGCTCTGGTTTCTTCTCCCTAAACAGGGAATTATGGAAAACCCTTTCGACAACGGCAGGAGAAGCAAGAGGCCGAAAAAATCAGCAGAAAAAGGTTGATGGAAACCCTGCAGCACTGAAAAGAACAACGGGGAGGCTGGAGAGAGTCACCAGGAAGTGTAGAGACCCAGGGCATGGGGACCTTGATGGCCAAGTGATGGTGAGGAGGCACCTGCAGGGCACAGTGGGGATGGGGACAGGCTGGGGAATCTGCAGGCATGCATTATGATCGTAGAAACAAAGGCAACTGCGCCTGAGAGGACCCAAAAAAGCCAAGTGGAGCTTGGATACCACATGGGGGAAAGCAGCAGGATCATGGGACCCACCAAGATGCTCCAGGTGACCTTTACCATTGGGATGTGCCATCCCACCAGGGAGGAGTCATCACTGTATGGACCCCACACAGATCAGGGACCAGGGAGAGTGTGTTGTATCGCCTGTGACAGGGGAAAAAAACATTTAATTATTAACTATTTCTCTTTCCCTTATTGTCCCTGATGACCAGACCTGGCTGAAACGACACCCGATGGTGTCACCGTTGGGTTCTGTCCTGGGAGATCTAGAGCACCGTGGCCCCTCGTGGAGGTGGATGTGTCTGGGCTTAATGTGAGGGCAAACCTGCAGCCCTGCATCTCAAGCTTGTAATTCAGGTGCTGAGGATAAAAACGAAAACAAGGTGAGATAAAAGCACTCGCTATCAAAACTTAATTATGCACCCACAGGCTGAGGCTCATTATTCATCCTCCAACCTGGAAACAAATTAGTTTAATGAAGCCAGGAGTTAAAATGGAGAAAGGATGTAAAGGCTGGAGAATATTTGTGGCTGTGCTCGAGTGTCAAAGCCAGCACTGGGCGCTGGGTACCACCTTTGTCATCAGTCAGGTGCTTCCTACACCTGGTAGTGTGTCCAGGACCAGGGTTTTGCTAAAAGCAGGTTACAGTTGCTTGGAGGTGGGAATGTGAAGCCGTTTGAGACTGGTGAGATGTGGGGAGTCAACACCAGGGATGCTCAGAGGCCACGGGTCTAAAGAAACCCAACCACCAGCCACAGTTGCCTCTAAGTCAGCCCAAGGAGGACACATTTAGCTCTGGCACAAGCTCCTCGGTGACAGCCAGCACAGCCCCACGGAGAGTTTGGCTCCAACGTCCTCCAGTAGATTGTGGAACCAAATCTCAGGGGCTGGGAAAGAAAAGAAAGCGGTAACTAACTACAGTGGGATGGCAGCTCTCTGTGGGTTTATTGTGCAAGTGTTTAAGAAGCTGAAGACTATAATTAAACTGCCCGGGAATGTCTAATCACAGTAAGGAAGCCCTTTTGCCCTGCTCCTTCCCTGCAGAATTTGGGGAGAAATGAAATTACATCATGGCAAAGGCACTCCATAGGCTTTTTAATCCTGTGCTTCCCACTGCACACCCATCCCCACCTCGGACCTTTGAACCAGATGCTTTGGCCACCCAGAGAAGTCACCCAGAAGATACACACAGAATCTTTGGCCACCCACAGGAGTCACCCAGAAGATGCACATCCCAGGACAAGCGGGAGAAGCTGGGATTTTGGGACAGCAAGGCGCTGGATGGGGCAGGCAGTGTGGTGAGGCACAGCCCAGGTCTGAGCTCTGCAGCAGAGCACAGAAGGTCCAAGCATCCTCGTAAAGACCACGCCAGTACCCGAGAACAAGTCCCTAAAGCCCCCCGTTTGAGCCATTCCCCCCTGCTTTACTCTCTCGCTCCCATCCTGATGTGCTTAACTATAAATGACCCCTTTATTTTTTATATCTCCATTTCGTTTCTTCCCCTTCTTCCAGGGAAAGCAGTAAAACAGGGAAGCTGAGCTCTTATTGTAAAGTGAGAGCTGACACACAGCAATTCTGGGGACCCGGCAGCTCTCGTTGAGCATATCCATCATCCCAAGGAAGCTCTGGGCTTCTCCTCAGGGCACCAGGATCCTGCTCCCAGGTTCCCAGAAGAATTCTATTGGGATGAGCCAGGCAGAGGTGAGCTGCCTCTGATGCAGGGGCCCTGACACCTACTTTGTGAGCTTGGCACTCTTTTATTTCCATTTTTTCTGGGTGTTTTATTCCATGCTGGCCTGGGGTTCATTGTGAGGATGGCAGAGTTGGGGGTGAAGCCAACCTGGCTGAGCAGAGCCCCCCAAACACAACCCCCCACCCTGTTGTGCTCTTTGTCTGCGCTAGGCAGAAGATGCTCAGCCACCCTGGGCAGAAGGACAAGAGCTTGGTGTTTATTAGTATAATTTTTAAAGGTGCCTCATTGTATTTATTTGCTGTGTGGTTAAACATTTATTATTTATATTTAATTTTCCCAGACTCAAAGGGGCATCGCTGGTGGCTGAGTGTCTGCAGATTCAGTGCAGCTCCTTCACACACTTATTTATGTAACCTTGGCCTCCCCCGAGGGGCTCCCGTTTCACCATGTGCCATCGGCCTCTTAATTGGCCTCACAGATCACGCCTTCTCCTTCGGCTCACCCAGGTCCCCGCCACTCGTAATTTCTAAGATATTAAATGTGCTTGAAACAAAAGAGTTCAGTGAATTAAAGCCGCCAAGTTTCCTATCCCTCCTAAACCTTCGCTTTCCATTCCCTCTCCGGGGTGATGGCCAGACTGGGGCCATCCCGGTGGGCCTGGAGGGCACGGAGAAGGACCAGGGCTGTGTCCTGGGCAGGAGCTGGACGCTCTGGGTGGTGTGCCTGGCCGTTGGCAAGCCCGGCTTCACACCCAGTTGCATCTTCTTGATGAGAGTGTTTGGCACTAACGAGACTCCAAGCAGCTGATTAACCTGGTGGGGATCTTCAGAATCTCTTCTCACTACAACACCTCTCTCCTTGTGGAGTTTTTGCACAGCCTGTCCAGCCCCCTGGCTGGTGGGTGGTGGGATGGAGGAGAGCCATCCTCTGTCTCTGAGCCACCCCAAAGCCACCTCTCCTCACTCCTTTCCCAGCTCTTGTCCTGCTAACAGTGATGGTACCCGGCCTGTTAGGGCCATCAGGCTGGCTCCTCAACAAGGGCATGGAGTCTAGGATCTAAAAATGCAATTCTCAGAGCCACAGAGACTAGGAACTCCTATTTTTTTTCCCCCAAGAAGTAAAACCATCATCTAGGTAATGGCTTTGGATATTCCTTTTGTGATATGTCCTCCTGCCAAGGCACCTCAAGCACCTTAGGTACGCATTGGGGGGACACACCTGACCCAGAGATGCCACACTTCACCTCCAGCCACCATTCATGGTGCTTCACAAACAAATCATCCAAACGCAGACCAGAAAATGACTTTACAGCTGTTAAACTTTAGAGAAGATAAATCCTATAGCAAGGAGTTCCAAGTGTCAGCGATAAGGCAGAGACATCTGGAGAACTCAACCAAAGGAGGCTTTCAGTGGGGTGAGTAAACCTCCAGGTGAAGGGGGTTGATATCCCTGGAACATTTTTTTTTGCCTGGTTGTCAGCTGTTTGGGTTTAAAAAGGAAAGTCACCCTCCCAGGTAGAGCTATTTCAACATTCATGGTTTTATACCTTCTCCTTAAATATATCACAGGCTACACTTGGAGATAGAGTTTGAGAGTAAACATTGTTATGCTGGAGTTGTCATCTGTGAGTAATCACAGACCTAATTGAAGCTGGCCAGCCTATTAAATAAACATTCGGCATAAAGGAAGGAGCAAAGAAATACCCTTTAGTTTGGTAATAGTGGAAATGATGGAAACCAGTGCCTGAGTCGGGAACTGGGACTGGAAGGCTGGGGAGGGAGGTTTCCCCCACATATCTCACAGCGGTGAGAGCTGGAGAGCATCATCGATGAGGGCAAGGAGAGGGCTTCCAGGGCGCTGGCCATGGCAGACCTGGATTTTGGGGCAAGGAAACCGCAGTGGAAAGGAGTTTGGCCTTCTCACATCCAAGGAAATGGGACTTCCCACCGTCTACTCTTAATAGCTGGGCTCATGCTCGCAAAATGGGCTAATTCTTGCAAAATAACCAAACAGAAACCATCCTCCCAGCACCAAACACTGCCCAGTCACCCCGCTGAAACGGGCAACAATACCACCTCGCAGCATCTCTGGCGTTCCTTGAGGAACCACCTAATCCTCCTGGTTGCCTGATGGTTTTCCCTCGTGTCCTTGGGAATTTTCACCCACGCCTCTCGCTGGTGGCAGCTCTGGCACAGGTGGCACAGGTGGCACCACACACACCCAGGTGGCACCCAGGACCACGGGAGACAAGAAGGAGCCTGTTTTTGCCCCGGTGAATCCCACAGCATCCTGCCCCTCCTCGCATCTGCTGCCAGATGTTGTGGGGATGCTGCCTCCCCGGGAGGTGAGGAGAAGAGGGTGATGCCACCGAAGTGACACGCTCAATTTCCCTCAGAGATGGTGCAGCCACAACAACATTTCTTTCCCCCCGCTGATGGTGACCATGTGTCTCTCTCCCTTTTCACTGGAGCTCTGTTCCACGCTGTGATGTGTGTGCACCTTCTGTTCCCCGAGCCGTTTTGGGGAGGGGACACACACACACACACACACAGAGACACAAGAGGTTCCCGTTTTTCCGTGGTTAGTTTAAGAAAAACACTCTCCCAGTGATCAGCGGCGGTACGGAGTTAGATGTATGGTTTCAATTCTGTCCTTGAGCCATGGATCATTTAATGTTGTCAACACATATACATCCTTCTCAAACATCCCACTGAGGATTTCCAGGGACTGCAGACAGCTCAAAGCTAGCGTTACGGCAGCGGCTCCCTATTTGCTTTCACATCGACGTGCATTTTTTAATACTAAAGCTTGCATAATTGCTGCTGAATTTCTAAGCAACTTCTTCAAAGGGACAGAGGCGGCTTGGCGGTGGAGCAGGAACAAGGCCTGTTGTTGGCTGAGGTTTGGGAGATGGTGAGGGTTGAGGAGCCCTGGAGAAGGGCTGGGTTGGGACCTCCCAGCTCGGTGTGTGTTTGAGCAGGTTTTCTTCCCTGACGGTGGGATGCACTTGCCAAGCAGTCACTGCTGAAAGCATTTAAGCACTGCACACATCTTACCAGGGGACTTGCAATGACATCCTGCTTTGAAAAGTCTTTTTTCCCTTCTTTTTTTTTTTATTTTTTCCCCCCAATTCCTGAGGTCTAGCTGTGCCCAGAAGCACAGTGAGATGCTCCACGCAATGCAGATGACCTGGCAGCTAAAGGATCCATCACAGGGCTGACAGACGCAGTGCTATAGAAGAGGAGACAAAGTGGTTCCTCAGGAGAAGAGAAGCATCTCCTCACATTTTCCAGTTGGTGGGAATGGAGTTGCAGCTAGGTGAGGACTGGGACCTTCTGGTTTTGAGTGTTGCTGTTGCTCTGCAGCTTCCCTCTGAGGTGGAGGTCTGTTGCAGTGGCATTAAGCTCTGGTTGGCATGTCCATCCCTTCAGGGGTCAGCCTCCTCCAGGTAAAAGGCAGTGATCATCTCAGGAAGTGGGTCACCCTCTTTTCTGGCTGCTGGCTGCTTTCTTGGGTGCTGGGGAGGAGATGGGTGTGAGGTGGTGATGGGTGCTGGGGGAAGAGGTTGAGGTGAGGTGGTGATGGGTGCTAGGGCAAGAGATGGACATGAGGTAGTGATGGGTCCTGGGGGAAGAGGTCGAGGTGGGGTGGTGATGGGTGCTGGGGCAAGAGATGGATGTGAGGTGGTGATGGGTGCTGGGGGAAGAGGTTGAGGTGGGGTGGTGATGGGTGCTGGGGCAAGAGATGGATGTGAGGTGGTGATGGCCACTGTTTGGAAGGTGAGAAGAGGAGGCTGTGGGTTTGCTGGAGAACCTGCAGCAGCAGATCACTGCTGGGAGGGATGGAAGGATGAAGAGTGGCTTTGGCAGTGTAGAAGGGCTGTGGGTGGTGATGGGCTTGGGGCTTTGCTACCAACATAGGAGGCAGCTTCTTCCTTCCCTCCCAAGGAAGGGCATTTCTTGGGGTGACACCAACCTGAGGTGTCCCCCTGTACCAAGGGGATGTCCCCTCTCCATCTCCTGGCTTCCTCAGGGCCCTGTGCAGCCCCACACCAGAGGCACCTGATCAGCCAAACTCCATTTACCGCGTCTATGTATTTATTATATTAGAGCCCAGGGTAATTACCTTACAACTCTGAACATTAAATATCATTTGTCTTATTCCAGTAGGTCCAAATCTTCATGAATTTTCTCTGACGCTTGCTCCCTTCAATTATCTGCCATCAGAAAAACTTTACCCTTGCTGCAAAAATATCAATTTGCCAGGGGTTGCAATGCATTTCCTCTCCACCTCTGTAATTTACAAACTCACATGCCATGATTAGAAAGAAAAATGGCTAATAGGAGAAATATTCATGCAAAATCGATCCTGAATAAGATGCTGCCACCTTTTGGCTTAACCTAATTCTACAGCTGGGGCCAAATTCCAGCCGGGTGTAATTGCTTCGCTGGGAGAGGAGCTACAGCCACTGGTGGGGGGATGGAGAGATGAAGCAGGATCTGGGCTGCAGATGGGGTGTGGGAAGACGATGCTGGGGAGTTTTCAGGATCTAGGAAGTGGGAATTTTCCACAGCTGGGCTTCTGCAACAGAAGATTCTTTCTTGAACACCCAGAGCCAAAGTGGAGGCTCCTGGTTGCTTCTTTCTCTCCCGCCAGCTCCAGGTTCCTGGACACAGCTTGTGTCCATGCTGAAAGTGCTGGGAAAGAGGGTCTGGGATCTGATGAGACCCAGCGCTTGGCTGAAGGCATCTACCCAGGCTTTGACCCGGTTAGATGAACTTAGATGACAGTTCATCTAAGCTCTCTGGCAGCATCCACCTCGTCTGCCCACAGTCCGGTTGGACAGGATGGAACCCAGCAGGACTCGTGACTCCATCAGTCTTGGGAACTGTGGAATGTACTTATTCTTCAATTACATGTCACTGCAGTGGAGCCCAAGCACTGCTGTGCTTTCAAAAGAAAAGAAAACAAAACAAAACAGCATTTAATTTTCATAGTCAAGATATTCCAAAGTGCCAAGTGCCACGGCAGAGCGACTGCGACACTGCTCTGTCTCCTTGCCCAATGACACAGGGTTGGTGGCTTTTATTTTTTCCCTTTTTTGTTTTTTTTCCAGCTGAATACCAGCAAGCACGTGATTAAAAGCTCTTAGGATTCTGCGGTTGTGGGATTTCCAGCAGAACTTGTTATTTCTCTCGTATCTTGCCCCTTTGTTTCCCCGAGTCCAGGGCCGAGCCTGAATTCGGTAATTGCCACCTGGATTTGCTTTGCTGTCTTCCCAAGGAACTTGTTTGAATAAATTGAATTGGCAAATGTATTGTTCAGCAGCAAAGCGTTGTGTCAGGAATAATGTAGGTATTACTGGTCTCTCTATTACAGCGCTGAGCACGCTGCCAGGGACAGGGAACCGATGCAGGAGAGCTCCCTTTGAGCTGCTCCCTCATTTTCCTCATCCGAAAGAAGCCCACTGGTTGGGGTTTTTCTTGGCTGGTTGCTCCATGCTCTAAAGGAAGAGCAGAAGGAGCTTCTTGCAGCTTCCTCGACTCTTCCTCCACTGAATTTTCCTTTCCTTCCACTGGGAATTTTCTGCTAATGGGTTCCTGTGGCTCGTACTTCTGTTTCCCTCGCTGGGTGGGACTCGGGTGCAGCAGACACTTTGGTTTCCACGGAGCATCCGAGCAGTCCCACTGATGCCAACGTTAGGTCAGTGTCAGCAGAGCTCAGGGCAGGGTGGTGGGGACAGGCAGGTCCTGGGGTTGTTGGAGGACCTCAAGGGCTGGCTCAGGCTGTGGAAGCTGAGCCATCAGGAGCTCAGCAGCATAATCAAGACACTATTTGGGTGGTGGGTGAGTTCTTTGGGTTGGGCACTTGTAGGGTCCAGGCAGGGTTATCCTTGATGTTCCTTCTGTTATTAGTGCTGCTATTGCAGTGTCCAAACTCCAAATGCTGGACTGTAGGACAAGCGCTTCCTTAAAAAAGCATTTTGGTCAAAACTCTCTTTTCCCAGCCCTTGCTGCTCCTCTCTCAGGCTTTCTCATTGTGTGCATGTGTCACCTCCATCCTCCTCACCTGGCAGTCCCTACATCCACTGTTAACTTCTAGGTTTATTAGCCTGGTTGGTGAGTGCTGATGAGCCCAGCTCCTGCCCCAAGGGGTTGGAAGGATCCTGCTCTCTGGGCAGACAGAAGGCAGCTTTCTTCCTCCCCCAGGTCCCCACCATCCTCACTGGCACCCTTTAGATATTGATAGGCATTAATTAGACCCTCTCTCAGTCTTCTGCAGGCTCAACAGCCCCAGGTATCTCAGCCTTTCCAAGTCCCCTCATCATCTTCGCAGCCTTCATTGGCCTCTCCCCAGTAGTTTCTTGTCTTTCTTGAACTGGGGAGCCTGGAATGAGACACAACACTCCATGGGATGGGGCAGTGGCACCACCTCCTCCCTCAGCTGGGTCCTACAGCAGAGAGGGCTGCCCAATTATCATTAGAAAAAAAAGCTCAGTGGGGGAATTTTAGCGATGGGGTGGCCCAGAAAGTCCTGCCAGATGAGCAGGGTCCTGCAGAAGCACTTTGGTCACAGAGGTGACCCTGTGGCGTGGGTTAGCAGTGACATGGTGCCACCTCGTGGCACGCGGCTCTGAGTGTCACACAGCCCTGTCCTTGTGGGATGGACAGCTTTCCAAGGGGACCATCACCCTGGGGGTGCTCCGCCACCTCCCAGGGTTGCCTGGTGTCTCCAGGGACGTGGCTGCACCCTTGGCCAGTAAAGACCCCCAGTAAATGGGTGGCTGGGACCGACTGGTGAGGGACTGCTCTCTGGAAAATGAGGGAAATCAGACCTAATACTGTTTCCCTACCCCCTCATCCGAGTAGCATCTGTAAAGCAGGGCATGACCCAAACTCCTGCTGTCTGACTCACAGCCATCACTTATGGAGATGATTTCTTTAGGGCTGGTACCCATGGGATCCACCCGTTAAGGGGGTTTCCTCCCCTGCTCAGCTATCCCCAGCCTGGATCTATCCTTTTCCCTCTGACTCCCAAGCTCTTCCCAGGACTCCCCTGACCACCCTCCCCTGCAAACCCACAGGAGACCCACTCCTCTGCACCAGAGATGGGTTTGGACCCATCCTGTACCTACAGCATAAACCAAACGCCACTTGTGAGGGTGCAGGTTTATTGCTTAGTGCTACAAAACAGGAAAGAAGGATAGCTCTGTTTATCCACATTAAAATAAAAGACAAATGAAGACCACGCTGAGGTTTGGCACTGCTGTTAAATCATCATCAGCTGAAGTACTTAAGGAGAGAGTCTCAGTTTTCAGTGAAATGCTTTAATTCAAAACCAGCGATGCAGCGAATAAGGAGATTTGGGGTCGAACTTCCCTTGCTGTTTGATGGCATCCTGTTAGTGCCTGGGAAATCTGGGGCTTAGGACTCATGGACTGGGTGCTGCTGTGCTGTTTGCAGCATGGACCCAACGAAAAACAAGTTGTTATCCTGGGAATTCTGCCATGGAGACCCCTAATCTGTTTTCTGTTGGGTATGGGGAGCTCACATCGTAAGACATCAGTGTTTGATCTATGACAAGAAATCACCTGATGAGGGATTTATTTTTCTGCTACTGTTAGAAAGGCTGTTGAAGGTTTCCCACCCTTTGAGACAGCCTTGTTGGAGCTGTGTCCCCTGTATCCATCCCTCTGCAAGCCTGGGTGGGACATTCCCAAACAGCAAAGCACATGGCTTGATTCTGCTGACTTTTTGGTCCTCCTGTACAGCACACTGTGGTGCTGAAGAAGAAAAAACCTCTTCTTTCTAAAAGGATGCTCCTCTCAAAGGGGGTTGGAGATATGATGGGTACCAGAGGTAGCAGGAGGCAGGGTGGGCTTTCCCTCTAAAATACCAAATCTGAGGTTTCTCCTGGAGGGCTGAAGGCTGGGGATGAGAAGCACTCGCTCTCTTTAATTGAAGAAGTTCAGTCTGCAAAGCAAAGCTCGTTGTTTATAACCCAAGGAGAGAATTTAACATTCTCATACAGGTAAGTACCTATCAGAGGAGGCCCTTTCCAGTTTACTTCATCATTTAGGAAGGTTTGTTTTGTTGGTTTTTTTAAAAAAGAGGCTCTTTTCTCACAGAAGAGAGCTCACACTGGTACAACGCTATCTGTGCGGCTGCGGCGATGAGCCCTCAGGCTCTGAGCGAGGATTTGCCAAGGAGCCTGGGGGCTGAGACACCCTTGAAACTCAATGGGATTTAGGTGCCTAAATGCATTAGGCTGCTGGGAAAATCCCGGACTTTGAAGCTAAAGTAGGCACTAACAACAAAAAAAATGGCTAAAAATCTTTTTAAATAATAAAAGACTGATGCTGCCGTGAAGGCAGTGGGCGCTCCGAGGTTTGGACCCAAAACAAGGCAGAGGGAGGTGGCCACCAAAGGCAACCGAGATGTTCCACCAGAAAAACTCCATCCCCACCATCTCCTGACCCACCAGCAATTTCAGGATGGTCCCTCCAAGCCATTCCCAAACCAATGGGTCTCTGCTTGTGCGTGAATGATCCAGGGCCCTTGGCTGGAGACGCCCGGCCCGTGAGAGCAGCATGAGGAAAACATTAAAAATGTCCTTTTATCGTTGAGAAGAATCTTAGGACATTAAAAGTTGGAGAACTCATCTTCATTATTTCCCTTTAAAGTTACTTATGAATCGAGAACGGCTCTGCTCATATTTCTCTTTTATTTGCTATCTCCCCAGGCTGAAGTGTTGTCTATTTATCTTACAGATTAGGTTACTTTTTATGGGGTTCTGGCTATTATATTTCACCTCTAACTTTGTTAGTTTGTGTTTGATATTAAATTATCTGGAATAAAATGGGCAGCTCAAGGACATTTTTCAGCTCCATCCCGAAATGAGGCTCTTAATCCTGTTTCTGGGCTTGCCCCTGCAGCCCAGCCCAGGGGGACGGGATGGGGTGTGGAAGAAGGGCAGCAGAGGAGTGTGTTTCTATCAACCATGGGCTTTGCAGGGTGAAGCTGTGGGAGAATCGTGCCTGTGAAACCAGTTGGTTCATGTACAGTGATTTTTGGAGGCATCTCTTTAGGAAACAGGCTCTAATAATATTGACATCGTGGCAAGATAAGATCCAGGCCTAGTTAAATCACAGCCTCGCGACTCGGTGCTCCTTTGGGGATTAGAAGAAGTCGCTGAGCTGTCACTCTAAAGCTGATCACGGGCTCGTTTAACTATGTCATCCCCTAAGACGGCCCTTTCAATTATGTCAACCTGTCTGCTCTCCCTAGACTCTAATTTTAGAGCAGCAGTAGCTAATATTCTTGGAAAACTGATCCGCCTCCACAGATCTCTCCCCTCCGCCTGCTGCTGTTAGCGGAGTATCCTGTGGGGAGATGGCTCCGCTTTACTTCCCCTCCTGTAATAAACCTAATAAAAATAGGTACCATTAGGTTCCTTTGTGTGTGGTCTCTTTAAGACACTTAGAGGAGCTCTGTAATGGAGATGTCACTTCTCCTCCACAGAGGGATCTGGCAGCACCGCAGGGTCACCGCAATAAAAATAAAATTCAGTTTTAAAAGCCCGGGACGGAACGATGAGCTGGAAAGCTGGACGATGGGATCGGAGTTCAGAGACCTGGAGGAGCTAAATGTGAGCTGGAGTCACCCAAATGTTAATTCCGCAGTGGTGGCTCCCTGGTGGGAGCAGCAAGAAGGATGCTCCTGGATGGAGCAGGAGGACTTTGTCAGGGAGCGGAGTGACAGGACAAGGAGTAATGGTTTNCCTCAGGATGCAGTGTGGGTCCTGAGGCAGTCCATGCTGGCAAGCTGGGGTGGATGGTGGTGGTTGATCCCCACTAGAGCCCCTCTCTTGACAATCCCAGGTCCTTTGGGAGAGGAAGGGAAGGACAAAGAGCAGAACCACAGGATGAAGGCAAAAAGCAATAGCTCTCCTCCTCAAAAAATGAGGAGTTGAATGGATGGAAAGAAAAAGAGGAGGTGGAGAAATGGTGCAGAGACAAGGTGGGGAGGTGACCTCCATCCATCCCACTCGGTGTCACCACTTTAGTGGCAAAGGCTGGGCCTTCCTTTTGTAGATCATTCTATGAAACCCAGGTGCTGTGGGCTGCCGGGGAACAGTGCCTCCTCCACATTCCAGCAAGTTAGTTACACGGTAGCTTTTCTTCCATGTAAATCCACGTTGGCTGCCCCCTAATCAAATTCTGCTTCCCGAGCAATTTCCCTTGCTAATTCCTCCTGAATCGGTTCTCACCCACCTATCCCCCTTGTCGCTAAGCTAGCCAGCCTCTAATCACACGCTGCACTGTGTCATCCTACAGGGGTTCGGCACTTTCCTCCGGTTCTCAGCAGCCTAACCTGTCAGGAGCAACCTTCTAAAAATATCACTAAAGACCTCGGCTAATTTCTAATCCTCGTTTCTATTAAGACGGCCGCCTGTGCCGTGTGGGTTTCTAGACTTGGGATTTACAGTCTTCCTTCAGAACGTCTAATCTGCGCCGAGCCATTCCTGTTGTTATCCCTATGCAAACTCCTCCCTTCCCCACCACAATAGATGATCTCTCTCCCAGCAGCTCCCCGTATCAGCCAGCCAAGCCACCAGCCTCTTCCTCTCCTCCCAGTTTGCCCAATCATGTTTTGACCAGTCTTCATGGGGTGGTCACTGGGGTCCCAACACCTCCTGGGCACCCTGGAGGTGCTTCATGTGAGGAAAACCACTCTGTGAGCTCAGCTGGGCAAGGGATTTTCTTGGCACGTCCCAAGTTCTGGAGTGTTGGGTAAATAGTAGAGGGGAGCTGATGGATAGATCCATAATGGAGTCAAGGACCTCATGTAACTAGACTTCCCATCACTCTCTTTCACCTCCAGCTCTCCAAACCAAACAGGTCAGAAGAACACAGCAGGTGAGAGTGCCATGCTCTGGTTGCCCACCACCACCCTGGTAGACACCAAGGTAACTGGCTCAGCTCAGGCAAACGAAATCCCTACAGCCACATGCCACCAGCCAAAGGAACCCTGTGGAAGATGCTACATGGTTGTATTGTCAGGGACCAGGTGCTAAAAAGAGCACCAGCTGCTCAGGATCTCCCTGGGCTTGAGACCACCTTGATTTCCATCAAGGGTGATGCAAGAAGCAGGTTCTGCTGGTGGGGAGAAGCAATATGCAGCCCACGGACGTGACCATCAGCAGATGAACAGCGTGACATCTGATGGAAACATCTACCACCGCAGCAGAATGCTCCTCTAGGACACAGCCAGACAATGATGGCTCCAATTGACACCTTCAGAGTAGCATCAGCCTCATTCCTTCAGATCCTGGGTACGTAGACATGGTGAGAAGAAACTATCTAAACCAGAGGACAACACTGCTTTGAGGGCAGGTGGCCAGAGAAGCTTCTAGACTTGAAACTTTGAGCTGTCTTTTCATCAGGAGAATGGTGAGGTTGTGGGTCTGATGGGAATTAATGGTTTTTAATTAATGTTGGGTTTGGTTTGTCCATGAAGGAAATTACAGGAAATAGTTAAATGTTTAATAGGAGCCTGAGTTGAATGACCCAGAAGGTCTCTTCTCACATCAGTCTCCAAAGTCTGTGTGTCCATAGCCATGCCAGGCAGGATTTGGTCTGCTTGGCACAGCTCTGCCCTTCACACTGCTCCTAAGCCTAAGCTGGCATCTCTCTGGGGGGGGAAACATCATCCCCAAGGTGTCCCCAGGGTGTCCCCAGCACAAAGGTGTCTGAGGAGACCCCAGGCAGCCAGTGCTGTGGTGGAGGAGATGAAATCAGAGTTTGCCCTTTGCAAGCCAAGGAGCTGTGGTTGGTTGGAACATTCCATCACAGAACCACAGAATGCTATGGGGTTGGAAGGGACCTCTGGAGATCAGCAGGTCCTCCCTGAGCAGGTCCCACAGGAATGTGTCCAAGTGTGGTTGGAATGTCTCCAGAAATGGAGACCCCACCACCCCTCTGGGCAGCCTGTTCCAGTGCTCTGCCACCCTCACAGGGAAGAAGCTGCTCCTCATGTTTAGATGGAACTTCTTATAGTCAGCTCCGCTGCTCTTTGGGGAAGGGATTTAAACAAGGAACCTTGCTAATTTATGGGTGGAAAAAACTAATATGCACGGGGAAGCCTGGGAAGATGTGATATGGTTGAACCCAGCAGGACTGCACTGTTGGGATGACCATGACACCAGCATGGCTGGTGGTAAGGTGGGACACACAGCAGGAGTCAATGAAGAGCACGTGGCAGGGTGACGAGGCAGATGGGTGACGTGTCACAAATCTGACAGCACAAATTGTCCTTTGCAGACAACCACCATGTGCCTTCCCGAAGCTCCTCCTCCATCTCACAGCTCCACCGGGTGCTGAGTCATGTGCTGCAGGAGAAAGTTGTGTGGTTTCTGGGGAGCGCAGGGGCAGAACCACATTTTGTCATTTCTCAATCCCGTAACAAATGTCATTAAACCAAAATTAAATCACAAATAAAAATAAATTGTGTCACATGGACGTGATGCCCTGGGGAAGCTTTATCTTCATCATCACCTTTCTGACCAGCAACCTGAATTCACATTCATGCCTTTCCCCATGCCATGTCACCTTCCCTTCCTGTTCCCCCATCCTTCATGCCAATGCCTATCTCCTCACCAATGCCATGCCCATCTCTGTACCCATCTCCATACCCAGAGATTCAGAGAACGGCTGGAAGAGACCCTAAAGCCCATCCAGTGCCATCCCCAGCCCTGGGCAGGGACACCTCCCACCACACCAGGTTGCTCCAAGCCCCATCCAGCCTGGCCTGGAACCCCTCCAGGGATGGGGCAGCCACAGCTTCTCTGGGCAACCTGGTATCTTCATCTTCATCTTCATCTTCACCTTCACCCCCATCCCCATCCCCATCCCCATCCTCATCCTCATCCTCACCCTCATCCTCACCCCCATCCCCACC
>VXBW01005522.1:351893-456841 GCA_013400375.1 Thinocorus orbignyianus
CTCACCCCATCCTCATTCCCATTCCCATCCTCCTTCCCATCCCCATCCTCCTTCCCATCCCCATCCTCCTCCTCTTTACCCCATCTTCCTTCCCATTCCCATCCCCATCCTCCTTCCCATCCCCATCCTCCTCCTCTTTACCCCATCCTCATCCCTATTTCCACCCCTATTCCTATCCCCATTCACCATTCCCATTCCCAGCCCCGCCCCTCACCCTGACTCAGCACTCCCCACCACCTCCCTCCCATTGGCCGCCCGCATGGAGTGTGTCACAGGCGGCAACCCTCGCCCATTGGCTGGGCCCGTTGCGACGTCATCCGCGGCGGCCTGGGCAGGGGGCGGGGCGTGCGGGAGCGTGACTCAGCACGTGGGCTACATCAGCTGCGCCGTTCCCGTTCCCATTCTCATTCCCGCTGTCGTTCCCATTCCCGTTCGCGTTCCTGTTCCTATTCCCGTTGTCGTTCCCGTTCGCCGCAGACCGCCGTTCCCTCTGGGATGGAGCTCCCAGGGCTGGACCGGCGCTGCTCCCAGCGCTCCTGCCGCCGGCTGGGTGAGCACCGGGGACGGGGAGGGAAGGACGGACGGACGGACGAACAGACAGCCCAGGAGCTGCCTTCCCGGTGTCCCGGGCCCGGTGGGCTCTTGGGGGTGGTTCTGGAGCGGGGGTGTGCATGGGGTCGGTGGCTCCGCTCCCACCCCCCGACTGACGGCTCGCTGCTTCCCGGGGTGTTCGTGGCCTGTGTTAATCCAGAACGGGGTAAAAGGAGGGAAAACTTAGCACTTTTCTTAAAATTTTAATATTCAGAAATTGTAGAATGGCTCGGGTTGGAAGGGACTTTAAAACCCCCCCAGGTGCCACCCCCTGCCCTGGGCAGGGACACCTCCCATCACACCAGGGTGCTCCAAGCTCCATCCAGCCTGGCCTTGAACCCTTCCAGGGATGAGGAATGATATGCTTTCCGTACGGATAATTGGATTGTCACTAGACAAAAGTTTGGTCCGAGGTCAGGTTGGATGGGGCTTTGGGCAACCTGGTATGGTGGGAGGTGTCCCTTCCCAGGATCTCTAAGGTCCCTTCTAACCCAAACCATTCTGTGATTCCATGAAAATCTCGCTGTAGAACTTACTTGTGATGTTTTCCAAGTGCTCTCACAGCTGTTGGCTCTGCTCGGTGAGAATCCATGGGATTTTTTCTTCCCTTCCCAGATTTCCTTCCTCTGAAATGCGATGCCTGTGAGGACATCTTCTGTAAAGATCACATCCGATACGATGACCACCAGTGTGGCTCTGCCTACAAGAAGGTAAGTTCCTTACCCACCAGTGGGTAACTGGTGCTGGGGAATTGCTGAGTCACATATAAAGGCTGCTCTCAGACCTGGGCTGTGGTGGGAGAGCCCCAGGGTGTAATTCCGTGACACAGCTGAGTTTCAGATTACAGAAACACAACATCTCGGAGGTCAGGGCTGCTGGAGTCTCAGTTCTTTCACTTGCACTGCATCTTCCCAGGGAGGAGCACTTTGTATTTCAATTATTTGTGTGAGCAGCAGGGCACGGGAGGTGATTCTCCCCCTCTACTCTGCGGTCCTGAGACCCCACCTGGAGTCCTGTGTCCAGCTCTGGAGTCCTCAACAGAGAAAGGACATGGAACTGTTGGAACAGGTCCAGCGCAGGGCCACCAAGATGCTCAGAGGGCTGGAGCAGCTCTGCTGTGAGGACAGGCTGAGAGAGCTGGNGTTAAAGAATGATTAGAGTTGGAAAGGATGTTAAAGATTGAGTTCCAACCTCCCTGCCCTGGGGAGGGACACCTCCCACCAGGCATTTAAATAACTTGTGGTCCAAGATGATCTGCAGCCTCGGCCCTTTGACTCGAAGGACAGCAGACGTGCAACTAAAGAAGAAATAAATAGAATAAATGAGGCCAAACTTTGATCTCCAGCCCATACTTGGGCTTTGAATATTCAAAGGCTGCAATTCCAGAAAGCCTAGAAGCCTGTTTAAAGTCAATATTCCAAATATATTGCTACAAATGGGTTTGGCAAAGCATGCCTGACTGGTTTTTTTTGGATAATGGTTTGCAGTTGCCTTTGTCAAGTGTGTCTTTCGGAGCGTTAGCAAATCAATGGGACACAAACCACTTGGGAATGCAATTCTGTTGCTAAAGGGGGAAGGACAGGAAATTAATGGGTGGTGGAACTTCTCCCCTGTGTTGTGTGTTCCCAGAACGTGCAGGTTCCAGTGTGTCCACTCTGTAACTCGCCCATCCCAGTACAGAGGGGGGAAATACCCGACGTGGTGGTGGGAGCCCACATGGACAAGGACTGCAGCTACAATCCCACACAGCAAAAGCAGAGGGTAAGGAAATTGCTGTTGAGATGTAAACTGCCAGCCTAACGCTTGTAATTTGGATTGTTTGAGGACAGAACATGTAGAAACTTGCTGTTTCATCTTATTTGTGAGGGTGCTTGAGCACTCCTGCTTCAGTTTGGTTGTCGCTTGGGATCTCGGAAAGCACAAAAGCATTGCTGACTTCGTTGGAAAAGGGGAAATTTAGATTAGGTATTAGGAAGAAGCTCTTTCCTGTGAGGGTGGTGAGGCACTGGAACAGGTTGCCCAGAGAAGCTGTGGCTGCCCCATCCCTGGAGGGGTTCAAGGCCAGGCTGGATGGGGCTTGGAGCAACCTGGTGTGGTGGGAGGTGTCCCTGCACATGGCAGGGAGGCTGGAACTTGATGATCTTGAGGGTCCCTTCCAACTCTGACCATTCTATGGTTCTATGATTCATACCCTCTGTTGTTTAGATCTTCATAAACAAGTGCTTGAAGCCAGGCTGCAAAAGGAAAGAGATGATGAAGGTGGTTTGTGACCAGTGTGGTGGCAACTTCTGCATCAAACACCGGCATCCTCTGGATCACGACTGCAGAGGGAGCAGCCGTCCCGTCTCCAAGGCAGGGTGAGCCGCCTTTGTGGCACTCGGAGCTCAAGCTGAGATTCCAGAGCTACTATCAGGGACCAGTGGGGAGCTCAGACTGGGAATTCTGTAAACTACTGGTCACCTCAATGAACCAGCTGCTATTTTATCTTGGTATTTTGGGCCTAATTTCTGAAAATCCATGAGCCAAGGTAAAAGCTTCTTGTCAAATGCCTTCTTACAGTTCTTCCAAGTCTATTTACCTTGATAGCATGACTCGGCGTGTCCTAACTGTGAACAGACACTGGCCTCTGCAATGACTTCTTGGGGTCTGGATCTAAATACTAGAATTCTAAAGTGGTTTCTTTTTTTTTCTTGAAGTAACAAAGAATTTCCAAGCAGTTTAAACTTACTTTTAATAAACCCCCTGTCTCTTGCAGGCAGAGGTACCTTCCTCATTCTGTGGAGTAGGGCTGTAGGACTTGTGTGACAGATGCAGATGATTAAGGTGGAGGGAGGAGGGGAGGTGCTGAGCCTGCTTGTGTCTCTTTGTAGGTATGCTGCTATGATGAGAGCCTCTAAAAGCGCCTTCAATTCACCGGGAGCCATTGGACTGCCATCTAATGGGAGTCCTCAGCACAACAGGTATGGAGCTGTGGGAGAAAAAGACAAGCAAGAATGTTTAAAAATAGTAGTTTTGTGTCAACAGGGCGTAGCAGTGTCACTGTCACACCAGTGACTGCTCCAGAGTTGGGAGGTGACCTGTGATCGGTGTTAGGAATGTGGCAGAGGGGCTCTGGCAGCAAGAGTAAATCTTTACTTCACCCTCCTGCAGTCATTAAAATGGTTCTGTAGACACAAGCATTAGGGTATCAAACTGGTACCAGCAGGATGGTCTCCCACCTGCCTGGCAGGGGGCTTGGTTGAGTTCTGGAAAAACAGTGTGTCATCAGAGCACTGAGGAAAACGTAGCCATCATTTGGGTTAAAATAAATGGCCCAAGCCCTCCCCTGCCACAGAAGAAAAGCTTACACAGTCGTGTGACTCTTACAGTGCGTTTTATGTCTTTCAGATGCAGATAGGAGGGGCTCTTCACATCTGGATCAGATCTCTCTCTGCTTTAAAGTATCTTGTCTATAGGTCTTCAGAATTTTCTAACTTATTTCTAACTTATTTTTGTATCATCATGTTCTATGCATTCAATAAACTGCCAGCTTTTCCAAGCCAACTTTTATTTGTTCCTGTATTTGGAATGAGTGCTGTAAATACTTGGTGGAGGAAACTGGGGAACGGTGGTAGGATGAAGACAAAAATTAGTATGAAACAGCTGGATTTGCTTGGGTCATTTTTAGCTTTGCTGAGTCTGAGCTATGAGTTTCCTAAGATGAAAGTCTGAAACACAAGCTGTTGTCGTGTGTCCCAGTGCTTTAGGAAATGAAGGGGGCACAGGGTGCAGCATTCTGCTTGACAAACAGCACGCATCCCCCTGGAACTGGTTTTATATAAGCTGCCTCTTGGTTTCTGAATGTCACGGGGAGTACTTGATTTATAAAGCTAGAGCTGGTTTTGCTATGCCCTCCCCAAGCAATTCACTGAAGGCTAGTGCTCACAGAGGCGTGCACAGTGTAATTCTTCAAAATTTATTGCCCCTTAGATAGAAACCTAGATTTGCATGGGCATTTTTTTGCAGTTGGGGTAAAAAGGAGGCCAGAGGAAGTAGAATTTAACTGTTTGTGTCCTGTGTAAGGAGAATGAGGCCCAAATTCAGCACTGGCCAAGGAGGCTGCTCTTGCTGTGCTCCCAAACAGCTTAAACAAGCAGAGATAAACCAGATATCCATCTGTTATCTTGATCAGCTGTCTTGGCTCTTTAAAACTGCGTGAACATCCAGCTGCTTGAGGCCTGAAATACTGGAGGCTGATGAAATGGAAATGTGCTATTAATGAACAATGCTAATTCCCCAGCTGGGATCTAAGTAGACCTCTCATCCAGCTAATTGTGAGAAAAATGCCAAGGCTTACGGGCGGTGTCGGGGGGTCAAGACCTCAATTTCATGTGTCGCTGGAGCCGTTTCTCTGAACGCTGGGGCTGGAGTGTTGGTTTAGGACGAACTGAAGGGTAATTGCTGTCCCCAGAATCACCTGCAGCTACGAGTGGCCAGTGCTGGGGTGGGAAGATGAGGAGTTTGTGTAGCAGAGAATGCTCTGGTCCTTGACCTGGGGAGAAAATGGTCTTTGATTAGATGATTAGAGGGCTGGAGCACCTCTCCTATGAGGACAGGCTGAGAGAGCTGGGACTGTTCAGCTTGGAGAAGAGAAGGCTCTGGGGAGACCTTGGAGCAGCCTTCCAGGATCTGAAGGGAGCTCCAGGAGAGCTGGGGAGGGACTCTTGGTCAGGGAGTCTAGTGACAGGACAAGGGGGAATGGTTTTAAATGGGAAGAGGGGAGATTTAGATGAGATCTTAGGAAGAAGTTCTTTGCTGTGAGGGTGGTGAGGCACTGGAACAGGTTGCCCAGGGAAGTTGTTGACGCCCCGTCCCTGGAAGTGTTTAAGGCCAGGCTGGATGGGGCTTGGAGCAACCTGCTCTAGGGAGAGGTGTCCCTGCCCATGGCAAGGGAGTTGGAACTTGATGATCTTTAAGGTCCCTTCCAACTCTGACCATTCTATGATTCTATGATTATACTGTATGACGTATGAGCGTAAGCGCAGTGAAAGTCTGTGCTTTACACAGCCTTGAGGAACGCTGCAGTTGTGTGAAGACAGTCCCGTGCCTCTTGTTTCTCTTTGAAGAGGCTTAATCCTCAGAGTACAAGCACTGCCCAAAGAGGAAATGTGGATTTAGGATGCTGCACAGGCATCACGTGTAAACAACCACCATACTGACTTGGGGGCCTTTTATCAGAAAGGGCAGAAATAACGTCATTTCTCAGCAACAGAGAACACAATATCTGTGCTATCCCACATCCACCTTTGGCCCAATCTGATTCCTTCTCATCCAAGAGAGATTTTATGTGAATGATCAAATCTACGTGGAAGGCTGTAGCTGGCCAAACGGACTGTGTGATGTAGGTCTGAGCTACCATTGCTAATTCCATATGGTCAAATTTTACACAATCAGAAATGCGATTTGCCAGCATCTGTAATACTGTGCTTAGCCACAGGATGTCACAATAGGATATGTAATAAAACAATCATGATTTTAGGAAGTCTAAACATAGAAATCATGCTTTTCCCGGTTCACATTGAAACAAAAGTTTCAATTACAGCTCCAATTTTAGATGCTACCACCTACTGATTATCCCACGTGCCGTGACTCAGCCCTGGCGCCTTGCTTACTAGGACTTCTGTAATGTTTTTTGTCAATAATTTGTAGAAGACACACATTCCCAAAGGATGCTGTGTGCCTTGCTGGTGGAATGGCAAGATGTTTCTAGGGGAAAGCAGCAGCAGCAGCCGGTGCTGTCTGTGGTGTGAGGACATGGACCAGTGCTGAGAGGCTCTGGGTGAGGGACAGAACCAGTACACCCAGTGTGGGGAGGAAGGGCAGAAGGTGTGACCCTGGTGGGGACAGAAGCAAAGGTGTGAGGTTGACCTCTTCCCATCGGTGCTTACAAGGTGCTCTTGGCATCAGCGTCCCCAGCCAGCATCTCAGCTGCTCCTGGGATCAAACAGGAATAAACAACCTTCCTTCAGGTTGTCAGGAAAAAAAACAAAGCTCCATCTGCATGTTTGTTTTCGGTAAATATTCTTGCCCTTAAGTTGCCAAGGGGAAATGGCAATGTTTGTGCACATGGTATTTATAGAAAATGAAAACGTAGAAGCCAGTTCTTCCCCTGGAAACCTCATCCTGGGAGATGTTTTCTTGTCCCCTCAAGCTGCAGTGTCTGCCTCTTCTCAGTGTGTTCCCTCCCACCCCATCAGGGCAGCAGGACACCTGTCAGAGTGTGAGGGCTTCCCTTCCTGGATCTGAAGGGAGCTCCAGGAGAACTGGAGAGGGCCTCTTGGTCAGGGAGTGGAGTGACAGGACAAGGGGGAATGGTTTTAAATTGGAAGAGGGGAGATTGAGATTAGGTATCAGGAAGAAATTCTTTGCTGTGAGGGAGGTGAGGCACTGGAAGAGGTTGCCCAGAGAAGCTGTGGCTGCCCCATCCCTGGAGGGGTTCAAGGCCAGGCTGGATGGGGCTTGGAGCAACCTGGTGCGGTGGGAGGTGTCCTTGCCCAGGGCAGGGGGTGGCACTGGATGATCTTTAAGGTCCCTTCCAACTCTGACCATTCTGTGATTCTGTAAACCTGAGGGCATCCCTTTCAGGTTCCCTGTTGCGTCGCGAGTGGGTCCCTGTCACGGTTCCCTATCGCGCCACGGGTGGGCCCCTGTCAGGGTTCCTTGCCATGTCCCAGGTGGGTCCCTGTCCAGGTTCCCTGCCGTGTACTGGTGGATCTCTGTCAAGATTCTCTATCGTGTGGCGGGTGGGTCCCTGTCTGCTGCGGTTCCCTGCCGCGACACGGGTGGGCCCCTGCCGGCGGTTGCCCAGGCAACGGGGGGGCGGGGCCCTCTTGCGTGGCGCATCTCAGCGCGCAAAGATGACGTCACAGCAACGCCACAAGCCGGCCGGGCACGCCGCAGCACGCGTGGGCGCTTTAAGCCTGAGAGCGGCTTCCTATTGGGCCTCCGGATGATTGGCATGCTGAGGACCAATCAGACTTCTCTGCTCTCTGCTTGCTGCCAATAAGAAGGAGGGGGCGGGCAGCGGCGCCAAGCGTGGGGCTCGGTTGAATGTGGAGAGGTGGCGGCCGCCCGAGGTGCGTGTGGGGACGGGGTTGTGGGGTCCGTGGGTGCCCACAGGCCGTGGTGGGCCGGGGGTGCTGGTGAATACAGCGTTCTGCTTTCCTAGTGTACCCCCTGGTCCTGTCCGTGGGTGGGTGTGGGGTGTCGGGCCCGTGGGTGGCGCTGGGGCCGGGGGTAACGGGGTTTTCCCCTGAGGGAAGGGCCTTTCCTCGGTGGCCGCCCCTGGGAGATGCGACCCACGGGGCCCTTAGTGGGGGCAGGCCCACTGGGGACCGGTTCTGGGCGTGGAGGTGTGCAATCCCGTCCCTCGGAGCGTGTTTTGGGGTAAATTGCGGTGGTTGAGGTAACTGCTGGGTTTATGCTCACGTAGGGAGTGGGGGCAGGCCGTGAAAGTCACTGAAATAAGGTTTTTTCTCTGAGAAATAACGCGCGGTGGCTGCTAGACCCACCTTCAGACCCAGGCCTTCTGCAGCTCCTCGCCTTTCCCTTAATATTATTGTGAAATTGGGGTGAAACTCATGAGACCACAGTTTTTTCTCTGTGAATGTGGGTCCCTCACGACAGGAGGGATACTGAGGGGCTGGAGTGGGTCCACAGAAGGACAACAGAGCTGGTGAGGGGTCTGGAGATCACATCTTGTGAGGAGCAGCTGAGGAAGCTGGGGGTGTTCAGCCTGGAGAAGAGGAGGCTGAGGGGAGACCTCTCTCTACAACTCCCTGAAAGGAGGGTGTAGCCAGCAGGGTTGGTCTCTTCTCCCAAGGAACAGGCCATTGGACGAGAGGAAACGGCCTCAACTTGCACCAGGGGAGGTTTAAGATGGATTGTGGGGAAAATTTCTTTGTGGAGAGGGTTGTCAAGCCTTGGAAGAGGCTGCCCAGGGCTGTGGTGGAGTCACCATCCCTGGAGGTACTTAAAAGCTGGGCAGACGTGGTGCTGAGGGACATGGGTTAGTGGTGAGTTTGTCAGTGTTGGGTTGATGGCTGGATTCAATGATCCAAAAGGTCCCTTCCTACTGAGATGATTCTATGAAAACAGAAAAGCTTGCACTATAAACACAGCTGATGGTTTAAAACTCTGGTTGGAAGTCAAGAAGGGGCTCGTGGGCATGTGTGTATGCACCTGTAGATGTTAATATGATTATTAATAGTCATATTTATGTATTTTGAGAAGAGAAAGGCCTGATTTGTTGTTATCTGAGACAGAGGATGAATCCAACAGTTCCACGTGGTGTGTTATAACCTGCAGAGAATACAGCATCAACAATGGTGTTATGCCTTTTGTGGTTTGAGTAGTGACAGATAATTCTTGTACCACTGTAACTGTAGCATAACTCTGTCTGTGTACAAGCCTGATGTTTAAGATAAAAAAGGGTTCCAATTGCAGTCTGGTGGTTTCTGTTACAGGACAGTTCTATTTGAGAATGCCAAAAATGAAAGTTGGAAAAAAAGAAAAGAAGGCAGAAAAAAGAAAAAAGCAGAAACAACACGTGGCCCAAAAGGAAGAGCTGGAATCAGAAACTGAACCAAAGAAAAAGAAGCAAAATCTGCAGGTAAGTTCTTCCAGTTTTGACTGTTTAACTCAATAAAATGTGAGGATGTTGTTACCTGTGATGTGAGGGGTTCAGAAGCTCAGTGCTGGATCTGAATGGACTGTTTGATTCAGTTGCAGTGATTTCCTTGGCATGTACCTAGAGTGGAGGTTAAAAGAAGATAAATTAAGCCAAATCTGGGCAGGGCTGTGGCAGTTGGTGTTCGTGATCTCTCTTTGTTTTGGATGCTGGGGTGAGAGAATGTGGGTGAAAGGTGAACCCAATGGCTTTAAGCAAACTGTCATACGGCAGCAGCCTTCATGTGATCCAGAGTGGTTGGAAAAACATGAAAGATGTTTTCCTGGAAATCCTCTCCAGTTTTGGACAGAATGTCAAGTGGCCAGAAGGTGTCAGCAATCTCTTTGTATTACTGAATTAATGAGTGTGAAATTAACTATGTCGAGAAGTTACTTTAGTGGGAACTTACACCTCTAAGTTGTGTTTTGTTTTGTTTTTCTGGGAGAAATGATACATTAACAGTGCAATTCAATTCTTCTGTTCTGAGTGGTTGCTGTAGAAGGGGATCAAAGGAATGTGAAGTGGTTTGATGGTGTTGAGAAGTGGAGAAGGAAAAGCAAAGGTGTTTTCTTCAGGAATTCTCGAGGTGACATTGAGCCACTGTCTTAAATTTTCACATGTCCTCATCCAACATAAAATAGATGTGAAAGCTGCTTGTTTTTTATCATGAGATGTGTGGTGTGATGGGGATCATGTAACTAAAGAGTAGTACTTGGTATTTTGTTCTTTAAGCTCATTGACAAGAATAGTTTTGAGAGCTTTTGCATGCCTCATTGTCTCCAGCAGTAACATCTAGGGTTTGTGCAGCAGAAGGAAAGCCAGCCTAGTGGCAGTAGTTATTCAGGGGTCTGTAAATTCAGACCTTTGCATTCAAAACATGGTTTTGAACTCAGCAGAAATGTTCTTCATCAGGGAAAGGCTGCAGCTCTGCCTGTATCAAAGTAAAAATAGAAAATCTGGTATTTATAGCTTAATAAGAGGGAGTATTTCTCCTTTGCTTTGCGGGGTGTGTGGCTTCAGATTCATGGTGCTGTAATGCAGTTGTCACTCAGTTTTCCAGGATAAACCAGTGTGAAATTGAAATGTCAAAGTTAAAATTTTATTGCCTGTGACAATCTGTATAATTTAAAATGGGAAAAAAAACCCTAAATAGGCTTCAAACCCTGAGCAAAGGGGTGCTTTTTAGAGTATTTAATGTCAAGGGATAAATTTTTAGAAGGTGTAAATTAGTATTTGTTGGCCAGATTGTAGGATTGTGAAAGAATGAGCGAATATTAAGTGGAAATGAGAATCCTTAATACTGTCAGGGCACACCACTGCCATAATAGTTCTTAGAATGATAAAAGCCAGTGTCAGTGGGTGGCTTATGCATGTGTGTATAGTATTAGTTTTAGGTGCTACCATATAAGGTCTGTGACAAGCCATTTCTTAGCATCAGCTCTGTCAACTGTAGCTGTTGACAGGAGGAAAGAATAAGTTAGAAGTTAGTAGACCTTTTCTTTTTTTGAGATGGCTGTTGAGAATGAAAGATGTGAGGCAGATCTTTAGAGTTCTGCTTCAGAAATGGTTCATGGAAGCTTTCATGGTCGTTGCTCGGCATTTGGCCTCCTGGCTTTGGGTGAAATGCTGGGTTAAGTCTCAGTGGCAGTTATGCTTTCAAGTGCTTTTGGGCATCAAACCCAAAAGAAAACAAGGTAAAACTGCTTTGTGTGTAGAGGAAGATCCAGAGGAGACTCCAAGGAGACTCACTTAGTCTGGATGGTTCCAAAGAATACATTTGGAAGAACTTCTGGGAGTGTTTATTCTGCAGCCTCGCTTTCTTTCATTTTATTTCTGTTACTTTAAAAGAAACTGGAATTGATATATCTACAGGAATTCCTGAAATGTGACAACTGGATTGTAATGAGCTGCCACTGACTTTTTATGAAGTTACTGAATTAAAGAAAACTTTCTTTGGCATTCCCTAAGTACTCCAAAGGGATCTCATGTGATGGGAAGAAGTCCAAGGCTAGCTGTGTAATAGCTATATATGTACAATATACATTGCTTTTGGAGGGAGAGAGATGTTTCACTGGTTCATTAAGTCGCTTTATTTTCCTGGCATTTACTTTTTTTACTATTCTAGTACAGCAATTTTAGTCTCCAAAGTGAAAAATGTAAATCTCTAATTGATTTTGTTGCAGAGCTGCAGGCAGGAGAGTTGAAATGAGTCTTCAGCGACTGGATTTAGTGTACATTGATTCCTGAGATTTGTTTCAGAAATTCTTACCAACCCAAGACAGAAGCATTTTTCCTTGGAACAACTTGACCTTTCGGAGCAATCTTGATGTTTTATTGATTTTCATCTACTCGATTTCTTCTGTTTACATTAAATAGCAATGAGCAGCTCAAGACCAATAGAAATGTTTTCATGGATGATCTTAGAACCACGCAGCTCAGAATGACACATCTCTGGTGGAGCTGAGAAATGCAAGTTTTTAAATTCAGTTCAGCTCTGTGGGTCTTCTTCAGAGAGACTTTCTCAATGTTTTAAATTGGAAGAGGGGAGATTGAGATGAGGAAGAAGNAAATGCACTGTCTGGGCTGGGGATCTGAATTTAAATACTGGCTTCTTAAATAAAGCTGTTGATGGGATGGATCTTGTCTGAGACAAATCAATTTTGTTTCAGTTCTGGGAAAAGAAATATTTAGAGTCTTGTTATGGTGTTGAGCTACACCTTGAGCTACCAGAATCATTAGAGGTGCTTGTTTGCAGTTGCCTGTGTCCTGCTTGTGTTCATGGATCTCTTCACCCTTCGGAATTTGGGTGGCCTTAGTGCCACTGTGTGTATCAGAACGTGGTCCTGACACAGCAGCACAGGCAGAGGAACAACGTGTTGTGGTTCCCTTTGTTTATAAAAGTTATTTGAGTCCTTCCCAGAGTGACTTTAAGCTACCAAAGGATCTTTTAACCTTGTAGTTTAAGGGTGGATCTCGCTTCTCCAGGGCCATTCTCAGAGCTGCAGAAGGGTAAGAAATTCATCCAGACCTCAGCATCTATCAGGGAAGACTCAAAATTTATAATCTATAGAAAACAGTAGTGGTTTTCAGCTCCTTCCCAGTTTAGTCTAGCAAACATTGTAACTTTGAGGGCCACTGCTATGACTAAGAGGTAATCAATCTGTGTTAATGAAGTCCTGTGGCTGGAGGGTACTTTAGGTAGCCCTCATGCAGCCACTGTGATGTTCTTCCGCAGCTTCAACATTGTGAGTGGTTGGAGGGGGGAGGAATCAACGTTTTTCCCCAGATAAAGGCAAAAATCAGTGGGAAAGGAATGTAATTTTTGAGATTCCATACAGATAGTACAAACAATGGCAAATAAACAAGTGGCTTGTGGTGTTTCTTTAATCAGAGGGGCCGGCATGCAGGTGCCCAAACAGTACGGTCTGTTTCCTGAATGGAAAAGGGCAAAATTAGTAGGGAAAGGGTTTTTCTATTCAGCTTTTTGGAGGTTAGATCATGAAGGCCAGTAAGGAGTTGTTAAATGAGTACTACAGCAGAGAGAACCACAAAAAAAAGGATTCTTTAGAACCATTGTTTCCTTGTAGTGGTGGAAAAACCCCATAAAATTATGTTTAAGCTGCGGAGATAAATGTTTTGGCGTGAGCTTGGAGGGGCAGCTTGGAATGTTGCTTTGATACCATCTCTAATGCTGCTTGTAATCGGGTAACTGGGGTAGTAATTTGCATGTTTAATGAATGCAAACCAGCCATTGGTGCTACAAAACCTATTAAGCAGATACTGTAAAGCTGTCAGCAGAAAGTGTATTTATTTATTTGCCAACCCACTAATTCATACCAGAGCCCCTTGCTGAAATGATGAGTGGTGGTTGATTTGCAAACAAACTCACTAATCCTTTATTGTTCCATTAATGTTTTCTTTTAATTAATAGGGAGCTTATCCTGTAACCATCAAAACAACTTGTTCTCTATTTTTCTCATCCTAAAAACATGCCATGAAGTTACAGCTTAGTGTGATGCTGCAAAGTTTTTCTTCTCTTTACCAGGTTACCAATATTAGGTGTGTCTATCTATTTATCAATATTATATACATTAAAAATGTAAATTTTGGAAACCACTTGCATTGCAATTCCTCTATCAAGTCTTCCTGCATTTGTTCTGGTTTTTGCTTTACTGCCTTAATCCTCCCTTTATGCATTAGTGATAATCTGTGCTGGGTTATCAATTATTAAGAAATGTGTAGAAGACCAATCTCAAATTCCAAAAATTCATCTTATTCAGCGTAACCTCCTAAAATCTTGTGGTGTTGGGTTTTTTTTTGACCATTTTTAACAGATCTCTAACATGTGGATGGTTTTGTCCGTGTTATGAAGAGAAGATGACATGATCTTTCATCTTCCCTCCATCCCTCCATCTCCCCCCACGCCTTGATGGAAGGTTCTATCAGCAGTTGGCAGTTTGCTGGTGATAAAGGAGGGAGGTGACAGCTATTTCTCAAAATAGCAAAGTTCAATGTCAATATGGCTATGAGTGTGCTCTCTTCAGTCTGTAATTGAGATGTTGGGCCTATTTCTTTTTTTCTTTCTTTATTTTTTCTTTCAGTTAAATGTTCTTGTTTTATTTCTTTTCTTACTTGCACGAAGAGACAAGGTTGGCCCATTGGTTTCCGTTTCTCTCACCACAGGATGGCCTTCTGCTAGTTGGAAAAAAAAATATCATGAAGGTGTAACCACATTTGGCATTTATGACTCTGACTGGATGAGATCTTGGTTTATCTGCTTTCTTATTTATGCAATAGTTCTCAAATCAGGAAAAAATAAAAACCTCACAAGCTTTGAGAGTTGCTGCTAATGAGATCAAAACATATGTCTTCTACTAATGCTTTTTCATCAGAATATTGATGGGATTGTTTTATATTTTTTTTAATTAACCATACATTTATGTATGGACTTGGGAGTGCTCGTGGATGAGAAGCTCCCCAGGAGCCGGCAGTGCGCGCTGGCAGCCCAGAAACCAGCCCCAGCCTGGGCTGCAGCAAAAGAGGTGTGAGCAGCAGGGCCAGGGAGGGGATTCTCCCNCTCTAGGGAGAGGTGTCCCTGCCCATGGCAGGGGGGTTGGAACTGGATGATCTTTAAGGTCCCTTCCAACTCTGACCATTCTATGATTCTATTTATTGATCTTTTTAAAAGGGGTAAATTGGATTGTGACACCATACAGTGTTTATGGGGAATAGTTGGGCCTTTTGTAAACAGGCATGTCCAAGAAGGTACAAAAGAAGTGTCTGCAATACGGATATGCATAGATTAGGCTGAATAATTCTACATTCCTTTGAAAATTATTTTTGTAATGGTAGGACTAGATTTCCCAGGAAAGAGTATTCACAGCTGGGAAAACAGTTGCTACTTTGAAGATGGTTTTCCCAGGCGCAGGGCTCACGTCCCCAACTGTGTTTGGGATAAACAATATGTGGTGTGTTTCTTACTTTTGTTTGAAGGAAGTGTGCATTCTTCATTACATGGTAACCAGCAAGAGTTTCATGCTAATTCTGGGTATTTGCCTCAATCTGTACACATTCAAAGATAATTCCTTAATTTTATTAGTATAACCAGGTTATTAAAGTGATGGGGAGTCTGGAGAAACACATTTTTGCAATGAAGAAGGGGAATTCTTCCTTCTTGGAGCACGAACTTGATGCTTCCTCTCTGTTCCCATCCTTCACTCAGTGGTGAGACCTTCCTTGGTGCTTCTTGTTAGCTTTCCAGTATAAATCCTTGCTTTCATGACCAAATATCTCCACAAAACTGAGATTCAGCACAGGGGTCCCACTCATGGGCTGAATTTGAGTAATGGTCTTAGAGCTGCTGTTGAAGTTGGGAGTGGAGGCAAGGTCTTGCTTGGCTTCACGTCACCCAGTCCACTAAGAACACTGTTTGCTGTCCTTTGGCAATTAGGATTTTTCCTGGTTCTCTGTTAATGACTCCTGGCTCATAACAGAGAGAGGCACCATGAACTGAACTTGTTGGGAAAAGGCCCAAAGTGCTGAATATAGAAAAACTGGCACAAAACTTCCAAATATGTATAACTTTGGTTAAAAAAAGAAGTCCTATTAAATGTTTGAATTCACAAAAGCCATTCCACTTGGCAAGAAATGGAAGCTGTAAGCTTGAGAGAAGTGTTTGCTGGGTTCTGATACAGGCTGAAAAACAGAGAAATGGGCACTCAGACAGTTTTTGACAAGGCTTGGAGCTTGGAAGCACGCACGGAATAACACATTAATGCAAGCCTCATCCTTGTGGATTTGTTATTTCCTCCTTATTGCTCTACATACTATTTTCTTAATGTTAATTTGTTCAAAAAAACGCCCTCACCCTAAAATGGCACAGATTTGGATATTTAAAATAGGTTTATTTTAAAAAGCAGTGATTCTCCTTGCCCTTAACAGAACGCTGCTGGTTTTTTAAATGATGTAGGAGCCTCATATAAGGTTTTTAATAAAACAAATTGTGTATTGATGGAATAGATTTTGAAATAAATTAAAACATAATTGAGCAGACAAGAGGGGGATGCTGGCTGCTTTCACAGCACAAATGAGAAACTAGAATTATTTCACCAGAGGTTTCCTCCTCCGGAATACCTTTGGTGCTCAGATGCAGTGTTGCCAACTGCAGGAAGGGTTAGTGTATGTTTATGTGTTTTAATTAATAAATTATGGCAGCAATTAAATGGCTTTTGGGTATTAGATCAAAGCCAGGCAGTACTTGGGAAGTGCTGGCCTGTTACATCCAACAGGTAATTGGAAGAGAAGAGCAATCCTTTAACTTCTAGAAGCTGTCTGAAGTCAGGAGGTACCAGTGTGCATGGGGGAATCTCACTCCCAGAACCAGGCTCCATCTGTGGATGCATTTACCTATTTCTAATTGAATCCCCCAAGAGTTCTGTAGGACATCAAGCAGAAGGTCATCTGCCAGTGTTTTATTCAATCTCTCAGCATTATCTTGTCAGTTTGCATCTACAGACCAGGCTTTGCAACCGGCTGTAGGTGTATGAGAGGAGACAAAGCTTGGCTCTGACCACCTGGTGGTCTGAAACATCAAAACCTCCTCAGAGAATGTACCGAAGACTTGGAGCTGCCTCGCTTAAAGAGGAGCTGAGAGGTTATATAGAGTAGAAAATCCGCAGGGAAAATACATGCTTTTAATAACTGTCATTCTATCCTACTTTTCCATTATGTGCTGAATCATAAATGGGACTTAATTATGCTTAATAATGTGTACAATAACTAGGTGAGTACTGTCTTATGAAGCTCGTGGCCTTCTTGTGGACTCAGGGTAGACTCTGGAGCCTTCATGTGCCCACTGGCTGGCTTTTTTCTAGTTACCTTTGGAATAGATAAGTTTTTTTCCTATTTTATTACAAAAGTCCATCTTTCATGGCTATTCTTAGGTCCAGGTCTGTAGCTCTGTGATTTTCTAAAGGCATTTTTAATTAACTTGGGTGGGGTTTTTTTGTTGGGTTTTATGGTAAAAGTTTACCATGCATCATTTAGAACACACCGTCTTCTTTACAAAGGTTTGTCCAGTTTAATTTATGGTCTGCTTTGGGTTGAGAATAGGAGTGATCAGCTCTCCTGATCCTACAGGTCATGCAGTAAAATCTTGTGGCCAGCATCTAGAAGATTTCACTCGATCTCGGTGAGAGTCAAGCTGAGCCCAAACCCAGTGCTGTGCGTGCCTCACTCATATCAAGGTACTGAAGCATGAGAGCTAAAAGGTTTCAGTAATCAGGTAAAGTAGCGCTGAATGGAGAGAGAATGAAAGGAAGAAAATCTTATTTGCCATTATATTTCCCTTTCTACTGAGAGAATGCCTGGGAAAGGAAAGGTTTCTGCTGCAGCAGCAACCAAGTTTATCTCCACCACTATTAGGCAATCCTGTCTCTGAACTCTTGCTGTAAAAATAGCCCCAACTCCAGTTTCTACGGATAATTTCACAATATTCCAATAATTTTCCTCTCTAGTAGGTCTTTTTTTTCCACAGTTTTTCTGAAATCCTTCCAGAAAGCATGTTTGATGCCAGCTCAAGTGAGTTGGGACTTTTAAGCGAAGCTTCGGGTCCCTTCGGGTAAAATCAAACCTGTGTCTTTGTTAGTTTCAATCAAAATCAAATGAATTAATTATTTCACCATCAGAGCTGTTAAAATTCAACCCTGCCTTCTTCATGTGCTTACTTCTTTCTCCTGCTTATGCGGAAACAAGTTCAAATGGAATTAAATGATAATCAGGGTTGAACTTGACATGCTTTTACGTATGATAAACCATTTTTTTTTAACACCTTTCCCATGTGGCAATCCGAACCATTCAAAATTGTCCAGACAACCTTTTGCAATCTTCATAAAGAGCTGAAAAAATCCAGCAAAATCCTTACACAGGGGAGGAAAAACACCTCAGTCAGCTTCTAACAGAACTTGATGGCTGGAAAAAAGATGAGAGCTTGTGCGATCCGGTCGGTGAATTCTGTTTGAAACATAGATACTTAGAAATTCTAAATACATGTACTTTTTAAAACTTTGGGCTTTTTTTTTTTTTTTTAAAGCTTGCTTATTTGCAAGTTTAGCAGAATGGATTTCGTGTGTCAGATAAGCTGTTTTCAATTAATAACATAAACATCAGATTACGTTGGGGGAATATGAAATGGACGTGTATTTGTTTCGTTTGACAGAAACGATACTGAGGAAATTTGTGTTTTAAGACTTCTGACTTTTTTTTGGCTTATTTTTAAAAACAGCAGGCAGTACCTGGTGTTTCTCTTGCCACTGGTGAAAGGATGCAGTGTTACAGCATCTCTTTAAGGTGTAAAAAACGGTCTTGGGTACCTATATTTCTCCTAACTTTTTCTACACAGCTGAGGGAACGCTGTTGCTTTCAGCCACCTCAGGTTCAGGCTGGGGCTAATTTGTGCTGTTTGGATTTATTATGTTTGTGGGTATTCAATAACACTCTGCATTCACAACATTTTTGTGTTAGGGCATTCTTTTCAAAAGCAATTAACAGTTTTTGGGGATTCTTTAATGTCTTTCTCCTTTAATTTTCCTGTGTGCTTTTCCTAATACTAGACTTTGGAAATGTGATATAGAATATTATAGCAAAGATTGTAAGCATCTGTGATAAACAGGTTTTGAAATCTCACAGTTGACATCAGTCCAGCATTTCAGAAAGGCATGTGGAATCCTTTCCTTGAATTAAGTTTCTGTTCCTTAAATTTGTGAGAGACCAGAGAGAGAAGTTGTTACAGCAAAATTCTTACTTTCATTTCCCCTTTCCCTTGCGCTTCAGAAGGGTTTGTTTACTGATGATCATGCTCTTTAATTTTAAAGAAAATTACATAAAGCACAGGTCTTGTGGTTCGTGGAGAGGTGTTATTTCAAGATGATGGGATGCAGAAAGCACATTTTATATGTAAATTCATGAAAGTTGTGGGGAATTTCTATAAATATTGCTTTGTACGTGGCTGCTGTTGTAAAAAATGTTTTGGGAAGAAGTGTGCCAATTTTTTCACCCGGAGAGGGCTTTTTATTTATTTAAAGCAGTACATTTAAATTTAGTCATTTTGGGCACAGCTCATAAGCCTGTACCAGAATATCAACAGTAGGAAACTCGCCGGGTAGCTTAGATTTATAACTTGGCTTTAAATGTGCAATAGGTTGCTTCAGGTTGAGTAAATATTAGTTTTTGTTTTAGACTGTGGTGATCTTATCTTTCCTAGATGTCATTGTGATATCAGGGCATTATTGAATGTGATCATGGGGAAGCAAACAGTTTCTTGGTGTGAGCAGGAGTTTGCTGTTACTGTGGGTTTATTATTTTAAGTTTCTTCATTTGTTACCTACAGTAGTGATGAGAGGGCTCCTGCTGCAACCTTCATCACAACCCAGCTCCCTGTGTTGGAAAGGAGGAGGAAGAGGATGGGGAAGGAGTTTACCCTTATAAAAACAAAATAAGCAAGGAGTTCACCTGGGGAAGTGTATGTCAAGATGGTACAAACCAAATATATCTGTAAGGTCAGAAGATGGTGAGGGTCTGGAGCACAAGTCTGGTGAGGAGTCGCTGAGGGATCTGGGGGTGTTCAGCCTGGAGAAGAGGAGGCTGAGGAGAAACCTTCTCACTCTCTACAACTACCTGAAAGGAGGATGTAGCTGGAAGGGTCGGTCTCTTCTCCCAAGGAACAGTCGATGGGACAAGAGGAAACGGCCTCAAGTTGGGCCAGGGGAGGTTCAGGTTGGAGATTAGGAACAATTTTTATGCTGTAAGGGTCATTAAGCCTTGGAATGGGTTTGAGGCACCATCCCTGGACGTTTTCAAAAGGCAGGTTGATGTAGTGCTTGGTGATATGGGTTAGTCCTGGTTTCTTTCAGAATTACATTGATGGTTGGACTGGATGATCTTTAAAGTCCCTTCCAACCTCAACAATTTTGTGATTCATGAAACTGGGTTGCCAAGAGAATTAACCATTCCTTCAGTCCTGTGTTGTTTGAAATAGCTGCCTTTCCAGGTGTGGTTTAGGGGCAGTGACAGGCAGGGTATGAGTAATTGTGGCTAATTGTGGGGTGAACATGGTGAGGAGAAGGGGTGATGTGTGGCATAGCAGAGCAGTGTGAGGTTTCTTGCCAAGTGCCTTTTAGCAGCTCCCATCCTGTGCAGGGAGGGCATGGCAGTGCCAGCATCCCTCTCTCAAAGAGATATTTGATGTTCTATAGGGAAAATGTGCCTAAATGTAATTTTTTTTCATTCCTTAGATTGTGATTTACTGTCATGTGCAAATACCACAGACTCCACCCTGCAGCTCCTGTTCCAGTGGCAGGAACATCTACTATCTGTTTCAAATTCAGCCATCGTCTCGTGGCCTTTCTGTTTATAGGTCAAGTCTTTTGTGGCCAAAGCTTCCACTAGGAAGCTCGGAGTATTTCGTGAGAAATATGAGTGGAATCATTGTTTTCACTGTTTTCTTTATTGCTTACTGAACGTCAGTCGTTGTTTTTGAGTGCCTAGGTTTAAAAATCCCTTAAAATCTCTTTGTGTGCTGATTAATTCTTACATGACACTTGAAAATAGGACAAAGCCTCTCGTTGTGCAGGGTTTCTGGTGCTGAAGTCAGTGAGCAAAGAGGTGAAATGAGTTTGTTCCCTTCAGAGATGCTGCGAGCGATGCTCTGATGATCTTCCACACTAATCTCTAGGACCTTAAGAGCTTCCTCTGCTCAGCACTGACCTGTGCTAAACATCCATCAAGTTTAAACCCCAATCGTTTTCTAGCAGAAATTAAAGCCCAGTTATTTTCAAGTACGTGGTGCTAACGATTGTTTTCTTGGTACAATTCATCTTCAAATGATCAAAGCAACCGGCGTGTATCTTAAACTCTTGGAAGGGCAGTGGTTTCTGGAGGTGGGACGGATGCTGCACAAATCTGAGGATATCTAATCACACTCCCCATTCAGTAAGTTCTGCCTTTCTGAAAACTGAGGATTCTGTCATTTGCAAGTGCAATTCTTATACTCCTTTGCAAAAATTGACTTTTCTAAAACCACAGCATCTCGTTCTGGCCACCAGAACAGGCCTCCTAAATGCAGAGAGAGCTTGTGCAGCTGTTGGTTATGGTTGAAGGCAGATAGGAGTGACCATATATATAATATATGTATGCATGCACTGGCATTTTTGACAAAAGGCCCAATTATGTCTGTCCTGGGAAAGATTGTCTTGGGCAATCCTTGCAAGACAGAGTGTTATGTTTTGCTTCTGTGAAGTTCTTAGAGCTGAGCAGTATCCTTACAGATCTGCTCAAGGACTGATAAAAACAGTCAATGACATTTATGAGACAAAAAGTCACCGTTGTCCTAGATTATATAAAGATTTTTAGAAGTTAGTGGTGGAAGACGTGCTAGAATACAGTGACAGCAGTGCTATGTAGCTCTTCTAGGCAAAGTCATTTATCTTAACATATTTGGATGAAGAAAAAAAATAAAAATCAATGTTTTCTGCATCTCCACATCAATACTTTGTAATGATTTTTTTCCTTGCTGCTTCAGCAGCTTCATTATTTCAATGGAAGTACCTTATATATCCAAGAAGTAGCATCTCTGATAATCAGGTTACATCTGGAGTCTTCCTAGCTCGATAAAACTTCCTTCCACACCATCGTTCGTACACGTGTAATACAAAATAAAGCTCCTCCAGTGCTCAGCTTTTAATAATCCTGCTCATAATTAAATATAAATCCCACTAAAACATACTCTTCTACATTAAAGTCTTGTCATAAAAATATTTTGAATATAAACCTTCAGTACTCAACAGAGATACTATATATATACACATACACACACAAATGCATTCTTTTCTGCTAGTGACAAGTGTTTTTGTTCACAATTTGCCCAATTTCACAGTCATTTTGTTTTACACAACCACTTCTCCCTCAGACTTCTGATTGCTCGTTGCTGTCTGGGATGACAGACGTGAAGGCAGCCTGACAGAAACGGTGCAGGGTTGACATTTTTGTCTTCTGCTGGATGTACAGTCGCAGTTTGTCTCGGAAGGTTTCCCCCAGAAAGCTGTAAATCAAGGGGTTCAAGCAGCTGTTGGAGAAAGCTGCCAGGTTCACAATGTGTCCCGTTAGAGGGTAGTCGTGCCTGAAGGATGGGCTGTTGGAAGAGACGGGCTCGCTCTTCTTCTGGAGGAGCTGGACGCTGATGAAGACGTTTTCAGGTAACCAGCAGATAAAGAAAACCAAGACAACAACAAAAATCATGCGGAGAGCTTTCTGCCGCCGCAGCCGCAGGCTCCTGTGCTTGTGCGCTTTGATGAGGACTCTCACGATTAATGAGTAACAAAGGCCGATGATGACAAAGGGGATAATGAAGCCCAGGGTGATTTCTAGCCACTGGATTTCTTTCACATCTGCAAAGCAAAAATAGACCTCGCCCGTGTGCTGCAAGTGCACGGCTGTGAACGGGACCAGGGCTGCGGAAATAGACGCCATCCATATGAGCCCGCAGCTTAGTCTGGCATGCTGCATGGTGCGGAACAGGTTGGACCTCATGACTTTTGCCAGCGCTAGGTATCTGTCAAAACTCATCCATGTCAGAAAGAAAATGCTGCTATACATGTTGATCTGAAGGAAGAGAGACATGAAGGTACAAATGATAGTGATATCGTAATACTTCTCGTCGAGATTGAAAACCTCAATGAGGGAGTCGGCCACTAAAATGAGGTCGGCCACTGCCAGGTTTATGAAGTAAAGGTCTGGGATAGTCATTTTTTCCCGAAAGCTTATGTTGACAACCAGTATCAGAATGTTTCCTACGAAGCCAATAGGGAAGAGAAATATTGTGTAAAGACAGGATAAGAAAAGCCCGATAACGTACTGCTGGTGCTCTGATTTATCAGCTAATCTCGAAGATATGCTTGCGTTACAGAAGTGGGATTCGCTCAGGTTAAACGTGGTGCTGTTACACAGAACAGGTGCTATGGAGGCAGAGTAAGTTTCCATGGTTAAAATACCTGCAGAGGAGCTGTTAGTACTCATGGTCGGGTGGTAATGCCAAAAAAATCCAGGTTTTGGTTGTTTTCAGCTAAGTTCAGAGCGAGCATTTTGTTCGGGATGGAAAAAGCTGTACACTTTTGTATAGGAAATAAGAATCCTTTAGAAGTCAAATTCATTAAAGTTGACTCAATTATAATAGTACAAATAAAGTTTTTTTTTTTTAAAGCACACTATCTACATTGCAAATGAGAGAATCTGCAGTTCCTGTGTGCCTGAAGATCACGTAGGAATCTTTTTACCATTCTGGGACTTGGATCTCTTTAGTAAAAGCTTTTCACGGGCGGTTTTTCTCCGGGCAGGTTGGAAGGTGGCACGATTTTAGCTCCATTTCTTTTCTTTGAACAATCAGTGCACATCCTCAGACCTGCAATTTGCAAATGGAAAAGCATTAATCTCCTGTCCCAGCATCTCACCACCTACCAGATGCTTCTGTTGATGGAACATCCACAAGCTGAGGCTGCAAGAAATGTCAGGTTTGGGTTTGAATATATAGAGAAAGGTTCAGTTAAAAGGATTTCAGTTTTTTTTTCTAGGTAAGAACATATTTGTCCCTGCCCATGGCAGGGGGGTTGGAACTGGATGATCTTTAAGGTCCCTTCCAACTCTGACCATTCTATGATTCTATGATATTGCAAGGGCAGGTCTGTTAAAATGTTGTGTATTCTTCAGGGATTTGATATTGGAACGTGTAGAAATATGTGAAAAATATGTGAAGCATGTGGAAACGTAGAAAAATCAGATAAGTGAGTTCAACCTACCAAAAAATATAAATTTATATATCTGTATTATTTCCTCATCAGCTTGTACAGTTAATAAGTAGCAGAGTCTGTGGCCGAGAAGGCAAAGGAGACGGAAAAGCAGTTGGTTCCTTCTGCTTCCAGGAGGAGGGAAAAGGCAAATTTAAGAAATGAAGGCACTACGAGCAGCACATTGATTTACATTAACATTATTATACTCAATTTGTTTTTCTTTGGCATTAATTATGTTGCCCTGACTTCTGGCAAGGGATGGAAAATATCAGTTATCTGCTCTGTTTACTTACAAACGCTGGCCGCGATGGCTTGAAGTATTGCTGGGAGTTTATTTAAAAGAGAAACCCATCAAACAAAAGACAGCCCAGACAAATCAAACAGCAAGAAAGTGATAACCCAGGGTGTTTGGTGTTAAATTTTAATTATTTTGAATAGCTTTACCCTTCATCTCACTACCAATCTCCTTGATTTTAATTGTTCGAAAACATAAAAAATTAAGCTGTTTACTAGTAAAATTCATGCATATTTCCACATTTTTTAATGATTGAGTACAGTCATTTTTCCCCTGGACTGCTGATGTCCAGGCTGGGGGAGAAAAGGGAGCAGACCACTGATGGAATAGGAGTTGGAAAGTATCATCAGTCAGAAATACAGCTCTGAGTTGGCTTACGTGTGTCTGAGTTACGAGCAGTAGCCAGCAGATTTCCTTAAAAGAAGGTATCTGTTCCAAAGCTTTTTCTTTCTTAAGGAAAATAGGTGTAAATCCGCAGTAGCTGTTGACTTGGAACATTTTCAGGATGTAAAGCCTTATGCTAAAAGATCCCTGTGAAATTAACACTTCTTCAGAGAAGTTCTGAGGCTCTGGGGGTTGGACACCAACTCCTGCCTCATGCAATAAACTGCTTTGAATACAATAAAAGACACTTTACCCATCGAAACAAACGGTTTCAAAGGCTCCATCTGTGGTTAGATTTTAATTACATTTAAAGGCCACCCAAATCCAGGCGATGACAAGCATTACAGGTAACCCCTCTGCTGGGAAACTCTTTATTTTACCTGAATTCCGTGTCTCCGGAGCCGATTTTCCTCCAGACTGGTTCTCGCTGGGGTTTGTGCTTGATGGATCTGTCAACTTCCACCCCCTGGCTGGGGAAAAACTTGTCTTTAGGTGTGCAAACCCCACTCGCTGCCACCTGTTGATGATCCCACATAAAAATAAATCATATAAAAGTCTATTTTCTTCCAAAACAGCTTAAATAAGGCGAGTTTACAGCGGCAAAATGCAGATCTTGCCGCACGTCCTTGGCAATAAAACAAGCTTTATAGATTCCCAGGGTTGTTCTAATTTGTGTGCAGTTGAAGTGCTGCTGAACAGCCTTATAAGGCTGGGATTAACCCCGTTTCTGCCGGTTTCTTTTCTACTGGAACCAGCCGAGCATCTTTCCCCTTGGATTTGTCGGGTTTATTTTGCCAAATGTTCCTTTTAACCTCGTTTGTGCCTCCGGCGTTTTCTCAAATCGTATCGTCCGCTCAAACCTGCAGCTCAGCTGATCCATAATTAAATGATTTATTTGCAAATTGTAACTAAGTGTGTTTTACGTGGATCTAAAGCAATAATTCCTGCTGTGCCTGGTTTATTGTTGGGTTTGTTTGCCTTTTTTTAAAGCCTCTGGACAACCTAAAGAGGAATAATTTGCTTGAGAGAAATCCATCAGCTGAGGAGGGTCGTTAGCTGAACTGGAAATATAAATTCTCAGTTTTCTTACCTTCAAATCGATCCTGTTTTGTCTGTATTTAAATTCTCAGGCATCCATCATCATCGACATCATCATCATCTTCCTCACACTTCTTGGAATTGCTCAGCTCAAAATCACACGGATAAAATGAGGATTTTATTTCGCAGAGGATCCGTCCTGCACGAACCCTCTCGGTGTTGCAGGTGGAGTTTTGCATTTCAGCTGTAGAGGGGGGAAGAAAACCTTCTTGGCATCTCCAGGCACACCACCTACTGGTGGCCAGAATTCTTCCAACGCAAGGAAAGTTAAACCCTTCTTTTGCATAGAAGAGAAGTGGTTTGGTTGCTTTTTGTGGTCCTGTTGGTTTGATAGGAGAGGGGGAAGTACCACTGATGATCCTACTGTGCCACGGGAACAGGATGAGTCCCATCTCAGCACTTAAGGACTTCATGGAGCCAATTTTGCAGTTTCAGAAGGGTGGAGTAAACAATTACAGTGTCATTACCTCTGTGCCCATGGTAAAATATTTTTAGATTATAAAAGATCTTAACTTTAGAAAAGTAAAGTGGTGGTTTTTTACAGTGGGGGCTTTGGGAGCAGAAGACCTTCTGGGAGTCGCTCTCTTCTCCCAAGTCACAGGTGGTGGGACAAGAGGAAATGGCTTCAAGTTGGGCCAGGGGAGGTTCAGGTTGGATATTAGGAACACTTTTTTTATGCTGTAAGGGTTATTACATCTTGGAAGGGGTTGAGGCACCATCCCTGGAGGTCTTCAAAAGCCACGTTGGTGTAGTGCTCGGTGACATAGATTAGTGGTGGGTTTTATCAGAGTTCGGTTGATAGTTGGACCGGATGATCTTGAAGGTCCCTTCCAACCTCGACAATTCTATGATTCTAAGGTGTTTTGCCTCTAATGCCATTGAGGCAATTCTGGTATTTACTGATACCTTGTAGTGTGCTGTGTGTAGAAACAGGGTGTTTTGGCAGCGTTGAAGATGTTCTTCCACGATGGCTCTTCATAACTAGTTTTGGAATAAATGATTATTTATCTCAAAGTGAACTTTGTGCAAATTAGTGCTGGTGAAGGTTGGCAGAGCAGAACTTCTGCTGGGCGTGGGATGGCTTTGGGGGTGTCCTTGGGGCTGTGAGGATGGGGAGCCTGAAGCGTTTGGCTTGGAGACGTGTATGGATGTGATAGCTTTAGAGGGCTGGAGTAATTGTAATGTTAGAAAAATCTTGTGATACCGGCTTTGAAGGTCTTAATTTTTCGCTGTGCTGAAGACCAGGATTATGAAGAGTCTTTATTGTTGGCTGTTGATCATGTGGTTTCGCTGTTTTTAATTCTGTCCTTCAGAGCTTCCCCTCATCTCCGAAGGGCCAGAAGGAATTCTTGCTTTCCTTTAGGCATAGCATTGGCTTCTGGGTGTTAGTTGCTTGTAATTAACGGGGGCCTGGATTTGGGAATCAGCTGGTCTGTCTGCCCTTGTTTTTCTAGCTGTGAATATCAGCTGATTTGTTGTTGAAACGTATAGTTCTGTTGAAGGAGCGTTGATTTTAGTGTTTGAATTCATGATGAGAAATGCATCTCTTTGCCATACTTCAGAATGATTCCCAAATTCCCCTTCGAAAGCCCCACAAAGCGGCTGTTTTTCCTGCTAGTAGAACTAGGAAGCAGGAGAGACCAAATCGAGTATTATTACATTGTAATTAGTTCTGTATTTCTCTAAATGTTTTATGAGGTGATCATGTGAATTCCCTGAATGCTGTTTCCTGAAACAGACGACGAATCTTCAAGCCCTCGTTGATGCAGGGAAATCGTTGTAACTGATGAATCTGTCTTCATCTCGCTGCTTGTCGCTTCTTCCCTGTTTCGTAAAACACTCAGAACTAATTTTAGCAGCTGCTGAACACTGTTCTCTTGCTCTTTTTCTCCTGTTGGTGTCCCATACTCCGTGGGACTCCCTGAGGAGTGCCTTAACCACCCGCACTTAGTCACCGAGGGGACAGCTCTGGGTGTGACAGTTCCTCCTCTCCTTCCTCATCCTCCTCGTCACTGAGAACATGCGGGAAAGCAAGCGGTGTGACAGAGTTTGTGTTAATGCCAGAGCTCCATGATCCAGCATTAAGATTTTCCTGGCAGTTTATTTTCAAATCTCTAGTGGCCACCTCCTAAAACACTTTATATCTCCATAATCAGCTTGGAGAAGAGGAGGCTTTGGGGAGACCTGAGAGCAGCCTATCAGTATCTGAAGGGAGTTCCAGGCGAGCTGGGGAGGGACTCTTGGTCAGGAAGTCCAGTGACAGGATGAGGGGGAATGGTTTTAAATGGGAAGAGGGGAGATTTAGATGAGATAGTGGGAAGAAGTTCTTTGGTGTGAGGGTGGTGAGGCACTGGAACAGGTTGCCCAGAGAAGCTGTGGCTGCCCCATCCCTGGAGGGGTTCAAGGCCAGGCTGGATGGGGCTTGGAGCAACCTGCTCTAGGGAGAGGTGTCCCTGCCCATGGCAGGAGGGTTGGAACTTGCTGATCTTTAAGGTCCCTTCCAACTCTGACCATTCTATGATAAACATGCCTGACCCTATAGATTCTTTAAGGAATGCTGGTGCAATCGGCAGTGATGTACCAAGGAGGCTTGAGGTGGGGTATAAGAGAAGGTATTCTATGTATTTTTTATATATTTTATATATATATTTCTATATTTTTCTATGTATTCTATATATTGATGCAATAGCAGGTACATACACTGCAGAAAGGTGGCAGCTGAGGAGGAAAGAGGTAGGAGATGTGGGTACAGGAGAGGACAACCTGAGAGATGCCATGTGTCCCAGCCTCTGAACCATCACCGCCTGGCAACATCTCCACTGGGATAAGCCCTGGAGGATGCAAGAGCTTGTGGGCCCTATAAGAAGTGTGAAAGTACTTTGGGTTGGATCCTGGAGAAATTGGATCAGGGCCAGTGTGCATAAAGCTGAGGCGGGGGGGGAAATTAATAAAATAATTGTGTTGCATGGAAGGAAAAGGGAGCATAAATTAAAATAGGGTTGGAATGTTAGTGGTGTGACCAGGTGTATAAGAAATGCAGGTGTGTGTGAGAATCTCTACTGAAATTACCTCCAGAGGAGATACAGATGAAGTTTTGCACATAGATTGATCTCCTCTAAATTCTCTCTCATCCCTCTGTTTGCTCGGACACTGACTGACCTTCTCCAGCCACCCAGTGACACTTGTCTGCACCCAGTCCCCAGTCCTGGAGCACCCTCCTATCTCAGGAGCTTTCCCTGTCTTGCAAATAGTCAAACTTACTTTGAGTTGGGATCTGTTGTGCTCTCTGCCTGCAGAAAACCTTGGATAAAGGTGTGCTTTGTGTGTTTAGGCTTTTCAGTTGTCAATAACTCTGAGAGTTTTGGGGTTTTTTCTTACTTTTCTTACAATTTTAAAAAAGTTCAGCCTTTTGTTTTGCAGGGGCAGCACCTGTGCCCATTCAGACTGTTCTGGTAGAATCTCGTGGTGTTTTTTGTAATGTGTAGATTGCAAAACTCTTGGGGGATAATACAAAAATTTTACAAAACCAGTCCACAAAACGTCATCTAGTGAAAGATAAATCATCACAGGACTTCAGGCTCTACCCAAATGCAATTAACAAGATAAAACTTGCAAAGCATTGATCGTTTTTCACCCTTGTGGTTCAATCGATCAGTTCTTTGCTGGGCATGTGTTTCGTGGAAGTGAAACATTCTCTCATTCCAGCAATTAGCAAAACACTTTGTTGTGCAACATATAAGATGTGAACATCATATAGGGTATATACTTCTGCTGGATTGCTTGAGCTCTCACCCTACTCCAAATCTTTGCAGCTACTTCAAAATCAAGATAAACAATGCCCTTTTCAGGGTCTTTAGGTTTGAAATGAGAATGTAATTAAGGCCAGGATTAGCAATGGATGGAGGGGTGCAGCAGCTCCAGTTCCCATTCGAGTGTGCAAATCCAGTCTCTCTCTGTAGCTCAGATGTTGTTTTGCAGTGGGATCAGACCAGATTTGAACCAGCTGGTTCAGCAAGGATGAATCCTTTGGCTCTGCATGTTCTTTTCCAAAACATGTTATCGACTCAGAAATTCATGCTGAACCTTCAGCAGCCTGTTCATGTCCCTGCTTTTACTGAACAGGTTTTTTTTTTTTTTCTCAAAAGCAGGCCAAAGTCTTAGAAAGATACGAATATTACCAGTAGAGAAGTAAAATATTCTTCTTTGAATTTTCCAGTGTATCCCTTCAGTAATTTTTGTCAGCATGCCTATGAAAATATAAGCTCTATTTCTTCTGGAACATACTGTTCGGAAGTAGGTGAAGGCTGGAAGGAGTAAGTGTTCTGGTATGGGGGGAAAAATCTCTCTCTGAGCAGGGAGATTTTATTTTGTTCTTAAAAATACACTTCAAATTATTCATCATTTCAAAGTTACTACTTTTAATCTTAGACAACGCTGTTCTCTTCTCCCTAATATCAGACTATTTTGGAATAATGCCTTTTGAGAAGTGTTTCTGGTCCTTCCCCTCTTGCATGTCGGGGTGTTTGCCCTCCTATTCTAGCTGGATAAAAGTAGGTTTTCTCTAGGACTGCACTTTTATTGGGTTTTAATCTAAGCTGTGAGTAAGTTTATCAAAGAATGATTTACCAAAACCTTTCTGTGTTGCTGTAAGTTATAGTTTTAACTATTTGAGTTATTATTTTGCATGTTTTCAACCTCTTCTCTCCTGTTGACCTGTGTTTGGTCCTGTGCATTTACAAAGTCTTTCCAGATTGTACATAGAGGTTTTTCTTGATGCCAATATAACCAGCCATCCAGGAAATACTGTTTATTTTCCCCCCAACGGTAGCTGTGGACAGGGAGGAGACCAAAATATGTTCATTCACAGATGCCAGCCAGAACCTGTACCCAGGAGCACTCTGATTCCTACACAGTGCTTCATTCTTGACAAGACAGGCTTGTTCCCCAAATCCTAGATCTGACAGGGGGTCCCTACAGCTTTGGTTTCTCCAAGACCTTTGGTTATGGTTCTGCTCTAGCTGTGTGCCTTGCTGTGAGAGCATCATGAAGCATCCTTCCACCCTGTGGAACCTTCAGGCTCTTCACAGGTGCTTTATTGTGATTTGTTCACCATTAGACCAGTTTCCAAGTCCCAGCTAATGTTGACTACCTACAGCCAACACTTACTGACCAGGTTTTCTTTAAGGAACCTTTAAGAGCAACTCAGGACTCAGAAACAACACAATATTTATTCTTTCATCCTGAAATATAAAATATATGGAAGCAGTGAATAAAGTAGAATCCTTTGTGCCTAATTTCCATAGTAGAAAATAACCTCCTTATCCATGGCGCAGCTGAAACGATGATGTTCTGTCGTCGTCGTTGGGATGAACAGCTTGTGTCTTCTGCCAGCCTCCCTCACTCGGTCTGTCGGCTCTCTCACTGACGTGGCAGCTCTTAGAACTCATCTCTCCAGACTTTTTCCTCCCTGGGCTGATCTTCAGGCTGTGCTGTTTCCTCTCCTTCTCAGGTACAACCCAAATCCTCCAATGCCAGCTGAGAAATCCTTTCACAGGTGTGACGTTGACTCTTGGATTGGAAGAGATGATTCTTAGGGGTGTTCTTCCTCTCTGAGCAGGTTCTGTTTATCCGTGGTGTTCCTTAATTATCCATCTGTTCTGGCTGGCAGCAGAACAAAACTGAAGAGGAAAACAGGCTGACATAACGCGGTGCAGACGTCTTAGCGGTTGGTTTTTACGTCTTGCAGAGATGTTGTGGTCATAGTGAAACTCCTTAATTCCTCATTATTCACATCTGATTCGGTCATCACCCATCAGCTTTGGGACTTGGGTGCCTAAGACTAGATTCACATTTCTAAATACTGGGTTTATATTCTGTATTGCCCTTGAACAAATGTCCTTTATTCTCCTGTTTATTCACTTGGCTGTTGTTTTGTGGGAGGTGTTGCTCTTGATGCATCAGTGCTCCCTTTTCTCTGTCTTGGACAGCCCATGTTGGTCTGCACCAGTTCTCCAGGCAAATTGGGACCCCTCGGGAAGACCTTCCAAAGCATCCAGCTACAAAACAATCTCTCCATTCTGAGAGCAACTGGGTGTCATGCAAAGACCCATATTTAAATGTCAAAGTGGTTTTTCTCAGAATCCTTCATGCCACTTGAGCCTTTCTCATCACATCACTGTATTTGTATGGCTTTGTAATTGAAGCCTACATCTTTATCCAAGATCTAGTGCAGTTTTTGCCTTCCTTGTCATTTCCATCCTCCCCACCTCTGAGAGGAAAAGCTGAAACTGAAGCCAGAGGCGTAAGGTGGCTCCCAGCCAAATTTGGTGATGGAAACAACGTGTTCAAAGTGAGAATTTCAAAATTTACCCTTCCATCAGCTGCTGATCCTGCGGGGCTTCGGGGAAACTCCTTTACACACCTACCAAATTCTCCCATTTGGATTTTCTTCCCCATTTTGCACCATTTTCCCATGAATTCTCATTTAGATGTGCAACGCTTCTGTCTTGGCTCCAGCAGAGCCCCCATTTCAGTTTGGGACTGGGGCTTTTTGTTTGCCTTTTTAAAATCACACCTCAGTTTACCATTCTGGACTGACTTATCTTTATTTTTTAGCTAATATATTATAGAATGTGGCTCCTCCACGGCACACATTCTGAAGGAGCTCATCAAGAATGGCTTAAATCAATAATTGCTGGAAGACTTAATGCAGAGCTGAAGCTGAGAGTGCATTAACAGAAGAGCTTTCATTCTTGCACCAAGTTTTAATTAGCCATCCTGTTGATCTTTCCAGTTCAGCGCCTCACAAAGGACCCGAGGCTTTCCTTTATGGACCAGCATTTCCATTAATTTGAAAATTTGGGGGGTTTTGGCACAAGAATTCAGACAGAATGCTTAAGGGGTCCAACAGAAACAGAAAAGGAAAATGGATGAAGGGAAGAAATACTCAGTTTCTGTGTGTGTATATAAAAATATAAACAAGTATTACAGTAGACTTAGAATATCACATACTATTTCAGGGTTATAATGGATTCTCAAGCCATATTCCATTCTTGCTGCTACTGGAATTTACCAGTGTTATAAAAACAAGTAGCTTGTAGGGGAAGAAGTCAAAAAAAAGGGAGCACACCTGAGAGAAGACGTTGGCTGCAGACTTTTACTTGTGTTCAAAGTTGTTTTCTGCTACGTTTTTGTTGGCATCTTTGCCAGGACATTGATATTCTTACAAAAGCGCCCTTCTATGGCTACAGTATTCTTCCTTCTACTTGGATTTGAAGTAAAACTTGCAGAAAACAGGTGATTTTTCTACATATAAGTGAAAAAACTGACCCTCAACCCCAGCCCCGACGTGTTTTCTCATCAATCATTGCAAACACTAGAACTAAATATCTCTGTTTTCTTCCAGCACTGGTAGCTGTGAGATAGTCCAGGGTTGGGTTCTAAAGAAGGAACAATTCTCCTCTTTTGAAGAAGTTTAAAAAAAAACCACAAAAAACAACCCAAAACCCACAAACAAACTAAAAAAAGTGAAAGGGGTTGAGAGTTCTCCAGAGCAGCGGCGCTCACTGGGACCCGCTTTCATGGGTGCTGGTTGTTACTGGTATTTCCAGGTGGTTACTGGTGGTGTTTCCCCTTCGGCAGCTGTGGATGACGTGGAGTATTTCATCCCTGCAGGGTTTGTGGAGGCAGAGAACAAAGACCAAACTAGAGCAACTCTCACAGAACAGCACAATTTCTGCAATATTCATCACGAGCTCGTTCTTGGGGGTTCCGATGCTCTCCTGCAGCTTGAGGGCTGTCCTGAAGAGGAGCATAATGTTGTAAAATAAACGGCATATAAATATTGTTGTATTTATAACGTAGACGAAGGGGTAGGTACGAAAGTGCTGCTGTAAGGCCAGAGCATCAGGAGGCGCCGCTTTGGCCAAGAGAAGGATAAAGCAGAGTATCTGAAGCAGCGCTGGGATCCCAAATCCAAAGGTGAATTTAACAATCTCGTATTCAGGCCGTGCAAACAAGGGGTCTAACTGGCAGTAGGTTTCCAACTGGTAGCTGTCTGTGCCAACCAGTACCGCCCCAGTCAGTGCCAGAAAGAAGGCACATCCAAGGATGAATCCAACGCACAACACGGAGCGGTGGGTTCCGTGGTTGAGGGATGTCCTCAGTGGGAATCTCTCCAGTAACAGCATCAGGAGAATCAAAATCAACACATATTGAGCGTTGAAATAGCTGAAGTTGAAGAAAAAGGAGAGAACATTACAGGCCAGCTGGGTTGCTCTGAGATAGTCAGGTCTGGTGATGACGGTGAGCGATAAAAAAATCAGGATGACGTTGCTGACGGTGAAGTGTAGGAGAAATAAGTCCAAGTTCCCCATGGTTTTGTACTGCAAAGAGTTCTTGATGAAAATGATCAAAATGCAGATGCCAGCTATTAATCCTGCGGGGACAAAAAGGGCGATGTAGCAGTGCATGAGTCTGGAGATGACGTTCTGGGAAGCGATGAAGGCCTCGATTTCTTCCGGGGAGGTGAAATCCAGGTTCTTGCTGGGGTAACTGATCCACGTCATGTTGTGGGGAGACATCCTTCCTACCACGCCGTGGGGTCTGGAACTGAAAAGGAAGGTGAAACAGATTTTTAAAGTGCAGATTGTGATGTCTCTGTAGTTCTGAAGTCCTCAACAGAGAAAGGACATGGAACTGTTGGAACAGGTCCAGCGCAGGGCCACCAAGATGCTCAGAGGGCTGGAGCACCTCTGCTGTGAGGACAGGCTGGGAGAGCTGTGGCTGTTCAGCCTGGAGAAGAGAAGGCTCCAGGGAGACCTGAGAGCAGCCTTCCAGGATCTGAAGGGAGCTCCAGGAGAGCTGGGGAGGGACTCTTGGTCAGGAAGTCTAGTGACAGGATGAGGGGGAATGGTTTTAAATTGGAAGAGGGGAGATTTAGATGAGATCTTAGGAAGAAGTTCTTTGGTGTGAGGGTGGTGAGGCACTGGAACAGGTTGCCCAGGGAAGTTGTGGCTGCCCCATCCCTGGAAGTGTTTAAGGCCAGGCTGGATGGGGCTTGGAGCAACCTGCTCTAGGGAGAGGTGTCCCTGCCCATGGCAGGGGGGTTGGAACTTGATGATCTTTAAGGTCCCTTCCCTCCCTTCCATTCTATGATTCTACGATTCCAACCCAAACCCTTCTATGATTCTGTCAATAAACACAGTCACTTTTTTGGCAGATTTTATGTTCCTACGTGAATTTCAAGCAAATTCGTGTAATATTTTTAGCCAGAAAAATCTGCCTTTCTATTTTTTCATCCAATTCCTGCTCTAACCACAACCCCCTCTTGATGCCAACAGGACTTTCCCGTGCCCAGGATTCGTTTTGGATGGAGGGAAGAGCCGGCCCTTGGCAGGCAAGGAAGGAGTTGGCGCTGGGATTTGGAGGAACATGTTTTTCCTTCCCAAATTTTTCTTGCCAAAAAACAAAAGTAAAAAAAATGCAGAGGGCAGTGCCAGGGTGTGGGCTTCAGCCACAAAACCACGGGTGGGAGTTTGCTTATAATTTGAACCCGGCTGATGGTCTGGGAGCTCATACCCCACACTGAAGAAAATGCAGAGATAATCACGACACGAGGCAAGAGGCACATTGCTGGCTTTGTTTTAGTTCTGATTCTTTGCTGTTTTGGGGAAAAAAAAAAGGAAAAAAAGCCTTTCATAAGGGCAGTGTGTGCTGAGGAGCCCCTGTAAAATGAATGTGGATGTTTAAGGATTGTTATGAGCAAACTGCTTTCGTACTGAACCATCTCTGTGCATGAGTAATACCAGCAGTTTTAGATGTAGCTGTTGCAGAAAGCTGCAAAAAATAATGTTTTTCTGCACGCTTTAATTTGAGAAAATGATTACTGGGGCGTTACAAAGCTATTGATAAAGTTTTAGCCAGGAATATTTTTAATTTTTTTTAATAACTGATTTATAAATTCCTGGAAATGGGGAGTAGTATGGATCTGCTGTTAGCACTAATGACTCTGTGATGTGTTGATGTAATAACTCTGCCACCATATAAACGTTTGGAGGATCCTTTTGTTGAGCCAAAAAGCCTTGTAGGAGGACGTAATACATACCCATGAAAAACTGAGTGTAATAGATGTGGAGATAGAAGTTTTACAGGTGACCTAAAAGCGTGATTAACTCAAGTTCTAAAAGCAAAATTCTATGTACCTTTGGCTGGCTGATGCAGAAAATCCTTTTTTTTTCCTTTTTTTAGTTACAAAGGAAAAATATTTTAAGCATAAGATAATGAACTCACTTTTCCTGACTAATTTTGAATGTCTGACTAAGCATGGTCCTTACTACTGGAAAAAGTTAAACATATAAGTATTTTTACAGCATAGAAATTTTTTTTTTTTTCCCCCAGAAAACAACATATCATTTAACCACAAGAATTTCAATGTTGTGGTAGGTTGTTTGGTGGTTTTATTTTGTTCCACTGTACACAGAGCTGCTCTGCACAAACAGCCTGTCTAGGATGTGGGGCAGAGACAGGACGACGAATTTCATAGAATCATAGAATGGTCAGAGTTGGAAGGGACCTTAAAAGTCATCCAGTTCCAACCCNGAATTTCTCCTTGTAGAAGTTCCTGTCGGGTCATATTTAGTACTGAGAGAGATCTGCTCAGTTGTACATAATGCTTTTTGCATAAAGGGCTTCTGCTGATGTTAACTCTTAAAGCAAAAGTAACTTTAAATTGGGCAAAAAGTTCATAAAGATGCATTAATGTTTTTCAGCAGTGCTCATTATAGATAAGTCAGTGCCTTAATGCTGCTTGACAGCTCATTTATGTTGTTACCTCTGACACTACTTCATATTTCTGATATTTCTAATCTCTCCTCAAAATTGGAATTCTAAGACTGGTTTTAATTAGAAAAGTTGACTTATCGAAGTGCCTTTGATTAAGTGTGTATATAATCTTACATAATTATAATTTCATTTATATAAAACGGTGGAGTTATGTTTTGATTCAGTAGTGTTCTTTATTCCCTTTTAAAGACAGAGTTTCTTCCTTTTCTGGAAAAGGTGGGGTTTTTTTGGAGAGGTTTCAGTGCAGGAAGGACCAGGGCAGTGGTTTGTTAGAGATGCAGGAGGGACAGAGGTGGCTGGTCTGGCTGTGACCAAGCTCTCACCTGGGAGTTGGGTCCCTCCAGGTAGGACAGTGTGGATGGACAAAATTGGTGGAAGTCTCTGAAGCAAGTTTAAGAGTTGACAGGACAAAGTGTAATGGTTTTAAACTGAAAGACGGAAGATTTGGATGAGATACTTGGAAGAAAGAGAAGATTTTATTTTTAAATATCCAAATAATACTTGAAAATATCCAAAGAATATCCTAAAGAAATAGTCTGGAAGAAAATTTGGAGACCCTGGCCCAGGTTGCCCAGAGAAGCTGTGGCTGCCCCATCCCTGGAGGGGTTCAAGGCCAGGCTGGATGGGGCTTGGAGCAACCTGCTCTGGTGGGAGGTATCCCTGCCCAGGGCAGGGGGTGGAATGAGAAGGTCTTCAAGGTCCCTTCCAATCTGAACCATTCTATGATGTAATTTTGAAGCTTAAAAATAGATTGTTAAATATGAACAATCTTAAGAAATCCATGTTACCTTCTAGTCCCATCAGGCCTTTTGCAGGGCTGAACATCTGAATTTTGTTCTGGCACCATCAAGGTCTTTATCTTCTCAACAACTCTTTATAGCATGGTCCAACCGACTGTGCTCTCTGTCCTTGCAGAGAATCTCAGACCAATCTTAGCATCGTTCAGCTTTCACAGTGACGTAATTGTGGAGGGATCAATGTCCCTGGTTTTGGTTTCATGGGAAATCGTGTGGCCTTTACATCGAATGATGGAAAAAACTGAGATGCCACAAGTTGGTTCAGTTTGCTCAGGCTCTGCCCTTGGTGCTCACCCTGGGCTTGGCTTGTCTTGGACCACAAGAAGGTGTTTTTTATTTTATTTAGGGGCTCTCAGGGTGTTTAATGCAAAGGCAGGAACACAGAAGTTGCAGCTCACTGTGTAAGAAAGTGCATCGTCTCGGTTTCTCTTCCTGTACCCACCAATTTGCATATTTCTCCTGAGATCAATTAATGAGGGAAATCTGCAGTGTGCTGCTTGCACTCTGCTCCTGTATTGCCATGCTCCAATGCTTCATCCCTTCTTTCCTCCTCTCCCCCTCACTTTATTTTGCTTGACCATCACTCGCCTGTTGTGGATCAATCCTTAAAAATCGGCATCACTTTTTTCTTGGGGTTTTTGGTTTATTTTTCCACTTTCTGGCCCCATTTCCCCACTATCACCCACTCTCTCTTTTCTTTTTATTTTTCAGTTTCTGAAGCCAACACTTTATCCTTGGCTTCCAACAGATGGAGCTGAGCAAAGCAGCAGAGAGTTCAGAAGCAGCTTAAAAACCGCCGAGTTGTGGAAAAGCCACTTTCAGCAGGGAGAGGACCCGCTCTCTGAGACCTCATTGTTTTCCCTTCCCCGTCCCTGCTTTGAAGGTTAACTCTTGCAAACTGGAGAGCCTGGTTTCAAGGAAACTTCTTTATTTAAAGCCTAGAAAGAGGAGCTCCTTAAAGCTGGGATTTTCTCCCTGGCAGCCAGAACTCTTCCTCTATAAAATCCTTCTGCGTTCTGTCACCAACCACTGGAAGGAAAATATTCTTTCATCCGCTCCCTAAATATTCCTTGTGAAACTCAGCCCTCAGTGACAACCCTGCGTGTGATTTGGGGGGGTTAATATATACATGAATTTGTCCTTTTGGTTTGTACTAGGTCTGAAAGTTAAAAGCTGGTCTGAAAGACTGAAAGACTTGAGATGTGGAAAAAATGTATGGTGGTTTCTTGTGGTGTCAGAATTCCTACACTTGGGCGAGTATTTGAAGTTTAAAATTTAAGAAATCTCGCCCTTAACGTCTGAGAAATTAGCAGTTTCTGGGAAACTGAGAGCTTTGTGGTGGTTTTTTGGGTGTTTTTTTGGTTTTTTTTGGACTTTTACAGACTGTAAATGAATCGGCAGCAGCCCAGCGCAATCTCGAGCGGCATCGCTGACGTGTTTCCTGCCCTACACAAATCCTGGCCGTGCAGTCAGGGTTATCCAGCAACCTCCCCTCCTTGAAAAGGCTGCTCAGAGCCTTTGTCCCCACCACTGACCAATATTTCATCCCGTGGCCGTTGGTGGCTCGATGGGAGTTAAGGATTTCCCAGAAAACAGCCTTTATTTTCATTCTATGTAATGCTCAGCTTTATTATAAACTTCAACTTTATTATAAACTCCAGCTTTCGAGTTTCCCAGATGAAGTATTTCACTTTGGGCAGTGCAAATATTGTTAAAAAAGGGAAAACCATAAAAAAAAAGAAAAAAACACATTAAATTATAACCTTAACTTCACAGTTTGAGCTTTTTATGATGAATAAAACCTTGCATATTCAAAGTAACAGCAAGCACTTACCTTCTCGAGAAGATGCTCCACAGGCAGAACTGGCCGAGGCTTTCAGTGTGGGTGCTCAGCAGAAAATACAGTTATTGTTTGGAGGAAATAACCCACCCTTTTTATTTATGCCAAAACTTTTGTGACACTGACTTCTTCAGCTGCTGTGCGGGGCGATGATGAGGAGCCCAGCCGCTCTGTCGCTGCCCAAAACACCCGGCTCTGCGAAGGAAACAGGAACTGGGGGGTAAGTCATTCAGCCCATCCACGTTGCAGGGTTAGCAAACCTATGGTTTCATCATGTGACTCCAAAGTTCAAATTATCCTCTGCAGCCAGAGGTTTTTTAGAACAGAAAAGTAGTGTTTGGCCCGGCTATTTCTAAGCGTGTGAGGACATCCAGTGGATTTATAGATATTTATTTTTTCACTGCCTTGCCCAGCCCTTGCAATTACATTTTTTTTCTCTGTTGTAAGTGCTAGAGGTCTAGAAAAGGAAAAGCCTCTTGACTAAACACCAAGCAAGGCCCCTTGCTTAACAAAAAGACAAAAACTTGACTCAGACATAGTGCCTGACACAAATCATAGAATCATAGAATGGTCAGAGTTGGAAGGGACCTTAAAGATCAGCAAGTTCCAACCCCCCTGCCATGGGCAAGGACACCTCTCCCTAGAGCAGGTTGCTCCAAGCCCCATCCAGCCTGGCCTTGAACCCCTCCAGGGATGGGGCAGCCACAGCTTCTCTGGGCAACCTGTTCCAGTGCCTCACCACCCTCACAGCAAAGAACTTCTTCCTAATATCTCATCTAAATCTCCCCTCTTCCAATTTAAAACCATTCCCCCTCGTCCTGTCACTAGACTTCCTGACCAAGAGTCCCTCCCCAGCTCTCCTGGAGCTCCCTTCAGATCCTGGAAGGCTGCTCCAAGGTCTCCCTGGAGCCTTCTCTTCTCCAGGCTGAACAGCCCCAGCTCTCCCAGCCTGTCCTCACAGCAGAGCTGCTCCAGCCCTCTGAGCATCTTGGTGGCCCTGCGCTGGACCTGTTCCAACAGTTCCATGTCCTTTCTCTGTTGAGGACTCCAGAACTGGACACAGGACTCCAGGTGGGGTCTCAGGAGCACAGAGCAGAGGGGGAGAATCCCCTCCCTGGCCCTGCTGCTCACACTGCTTTTGATGCAACCCAGAATAAAGGTTGGCTTTCTGGGCTGCCAGCGCGCACTGCCGGCTCATGTTGAGCTTCTCATCCATGATGTAAGATCCCTTCTTAAAAATAGGGTGTATTTCAGTTTTCCCCTGGGTCCTGGCCCTTGGAACGCCCCCAGTATTGTACACATGCAATAAATTATCTTTCCAGATGCTCTGCAGTGACCACGAGGTGTTAAAAGACAGGATTTTGAGTCTGTTCTGTGTTTTGGGTCTGGCTCAGCATCAGTTGTCTTAGTGACTGTGTTTAAAGGTGTTCTTAAAACCTCAAATACACGCGAGCAGGGAAGGGTTGGCTCAGGATTTTTCTATTTGCTGGCTGGTGTGTGTTGGTAGTGTCATGTTTTCTCATACCAGCACATGGGAAAGAACATTTTTATTGTAATCCTTTAAAAGCCTGCAGTGGGCTTCCAGAGGTTGAGGAGATGGTTTGTGCCCAGTGCTCTCTGTTGTCGTGGCCTCTTCCTTGTTGCGCTTCAACAAGCTTTGCTCAGAATCGCGTGGAAAGAGCCAAAGCACCTTAAGGAAGTGAAATGAGACAAATATGTATGAATCTGGATTTCAAAATTGGGAGTTGTGGGCTACCTGGGGAAAGTATTTCATTCCTAGGTCTGCATTTCCACCTGATGGTGGGCATTCGCGCTGCAGATGCTGCTTTGAAGCCAGGGATGTGCATAGGGATGCTGCAGAGACCGAGGAATTTCAGCTCTTGGGTGAATGTTCCTGTTCTTTGGGCAGTAGCTGAGCTCCACAGAAGCTCGAAATCTGCTTTCCAACAACCTTACTCTTGTTATTCTCCATATCCCATCCCAACTTTGGTTTTGATCATGTCAGCAGAGTGGTTTGTTGGACTGGGTGGACTCTTTTACTTAGAGTAATCCCTCCAAATTGTTACTGAAAAACTGGGATAAAGCTGGCTGTGGAGGTGTTCTGTAGATAGTATTTGCCTTTGGGGGGTTATATTATTTGGGTTAATTTCTCATAGTTAAGAAAGGTAAAGGAAAACCATATTTCTTGTAATCATGTATGAGTCAGGGAATTATTATATTTTTTTTCCTGTTGATTTTCCACACAAGCTGCAGATTTGAAGCGTTGCCTCGTTGTTTGTAGGACTCAGGGCTGTGCAGAACACACTGAACTGCATGATCATCCTCGGATGATTGGCTTGGAAATTGCAGGAATATTTCAGAAAGTATCTGGCCTTTGATGGGAAGAGACTGACTTTTTTTACTTTTTGACTTTTTTTAGGGTTTGGTGCTTCTGTTGGATCTGGGTTGGGTGGGCGTACACGGGGATTGTGATTATTATTAGGAAAACCAAGGCAAATTAACAGCTGCACCTAAAAGTCGAAGGAATATTCAAAGTGCTCTTGGAAAGGTTGAAATTATTTGGAGTTAATTAGTGATGTGAGAGCAGGGAGTAGCTCAAGTGGAGATAAGCCCTGACACAGCAGCGCTCGGGCTGCGTTTCCTGTTATTCAGTAACCGCTTTCCTGACACGCTGAAAGGTGAAGAGCGGAGTGCCTGGCAGCTTGTCCTCTGATGAGAAAAATCTTATAAATAGAACCAGGAGAGCAAAAAAAAAGAGCAAAGCTGTTTTTTTTTAATCCCCATCATAAAAAAAAAAAAAAAAAGAAGAAGAAAAAAAAAGAGAGAGAGCTTCTGTCTTCAAAAATATTTACAAAATATCACCTTTCCAAACTTGAATCATAGAATCATAGAATGGTCAGAGTTGGAAGGGACCTTAAAGATCATCCAGTGCCACCCCCTGCCCTGGGCAAGGACACCTCCCACCGCACCAGGTTGCTCCAAGCCCCATCCAGCCTGGCCTTGAACCCCTCCAGGGATGGGGCAGCCACAGCTNAGCGCGCACTGCCGGCTCCTGGGGAGCTTCTCATCCAATAAAATAGAAAAGAATTTATTTTTTATTTTTTATTAAAGCCAGGGATTACAGGGAGGTAATTAAACCATCCTCCTTGCTTGTATAATGCTACAATTTCAGAATGTGTGTGTACCCTCAGAGGACAGCATCAGAAGGCATCCCCGTTCTACAGGTGGAGGTGTCCCTGCCCATGGCAGGGCAGTTGGAACTGGATGATCTTTAAGGTCCCTCCCAACCCAAACCATTCTATGACTCCATGACCCGTGTCACTGATGTGTTCAGCAGTGTAGGGATCCCTGACAGTAGGTTTAAGTTGAAGTGAGGTCTTTTTCTCTCAAATACATGTGCACCAGAGAAGAGAAACTTCTCCATCTTCTCTAACAAACACCATTCAGCGCTTCTGAACGTGAGATGCTGAACCCGTGGAGTTTTCCAGCTTTTCATTCTCTGGCTTAAGGCAGATCCTTCCAGTAAATAGTTATGGAGATGGTGATTCTTGCTCTCCATCCTTAGGACTCCTGGTGCCCAGCTGCTCGGAGGGTGTTGGTTCTCCCACGAGCAGGAGGACTCTTGGCTGCCAGCAGCAAGTGGCCAAAGTCACCAGGGACCGAGCCCTGGCTCCCAGTCTAAGGGTCAGACTGGCTGCTCTGGGATAATGGTTATCCCTAGGGAGCTAATCCTGCCTGAGAAACCTCAAGTCTGGTTTTAGACTCTGCTGTTGGCTCCTGCTCTCAATGGCCAGATCTCTTCTTGCCTTTGGGATATGATCCCATTAAGAAAACTGTCCCTGTGTGGTGTGACGGGATCGGGTTGGAATTTTAAATGGATGTTCTGCTGATTTTGCCCGTTCCCCAGGGTATTACCATGAAAAGCAACTGCTGTGGTACTGGAACTTTGAATTGTGAAATAGTCCGTAATTTTTTAAAAACATTTTTTTCATGTATTTCCATCCTATATTTGACTCTAGTGTTGTTATGTAACCCCCTAAAATTAAATTAAATAATTAGTGTGGGATATTAACCATGGAATCAGGCAATGATTGTCTTGATTCTCTGTTCAACAACAGAATTGACATATTGGAAGCTGTTCTTGGTGGCATTTTGGCACCTTAAGGCTACTTGGATTAGTGTAGTAACTCAAGATTCCGGGAGAGAAAAACCCAAAACCAGAATTTTTTGAGAAGAACATCTATGGAAAGGCTTTTGATGTATCGGTGCTCAGTTGCTGGTTGATGTAAAATCATTCCTGTGTGTTCTTGCTTTTGATTCTGTGTACTTTTAGTCTCTTTCACTTGATAGCAAGTGAATTTTAAGTGTTTGGCTAAAAGACCATGGGGCATTAGGCATAAATAGACATAAAAAAGGAGGGAAGGGAAAAAGCAGGGAAGCTGTACACAAAGCCAAGAATTACTTCCTTGATGAAAGTTAAGGAAATCCTGCTTACAGATGAATTTTAGAATAAAAACCTTGCATATCTTTTATTGTTGGTTGGTTTGGGGAGGTTTTTTTGAGTGTGTGATATTCCATTTTTTTAAAATGGAATTCAGATGCTTAGAGTGATTTATGAGGTACGTGGGGCCACGTGAATTTGTAAAATTTGATACTTTTTCTGGCTGTCCTTGGAACTCCTTACTTGGATGGGGTTAAAAAAGCACAAGTTGGAGATGTGTTCACATAAGCACAGGTATTAATAAATTCCCTGTGCCTCAGAGGCTGGTGGTAAATCAGCATTTCCTCCTTTTCAGCCCCATTCTGTGCCATGGGATTGCTGCCTCCATGGCTCAGGGTTGCTTGCCTGTGATTCACTATTAGTGATTTTTATATTGGCTTCTTTGGGGGTTGTTTGTCATGTAAGTTGTTTTATAAACAGTGTTTTATTATTATTACTATTCAGTAATGTTTCTATCAATCACACCGTGAATTCCTCAGCAGGGTTAGATCATTGCTGTAACTCAGCAGCGAGAGTTCAGAATTATTATTTCCAGATAATACTCTACTTTTATGAAAAGAAAGTAGAAATTTCCAAATAATACTGTACTTTTATGGAAGGATGGAAAGAGGCTTTTTCTAACAGTGAGTTTTAAGCAGGTGCTGGAGTGATTACTTCACTGCACATAGGCTGGTCTGAAAAGTTTCAGGAACTTCTGGAGTACTGTGTCCAGCTCTGGAGTCCTCAACATAGAAAGGACATGGAACTGTTGGAACAGGTCCNACTAATGAAGCTGTAACTTAATTAGAGAGAATCCCAGTGCTCTGGTGCCGACTGGGAACGGCACTTCCTTTGGTCTTTGAGCATCTTGTCAACCACCACAACCTGGTACCAGATGGTTTATAAACCAATACAAGAAACAGGTGCTGTTTTTTAAATAAATATTTCTTACTTGTGAAGAATCAGACCTAATCACTTGTTTAAATGTCCTTCTGTTAGGATCAAAACTGAAATTAGCCATTTTTTGCTTGCAACAGGATTTTCTCTTACCTGCCCCGTCCTCACCACAGCCATGTGTTGCAGAAGTTGAGTTTCATTTTGGTTCTTCTTACAAATACTTGCAGACAGGACCAGCTCCTACAAATCTGTGTTCAACCAGAAACTGGGACTGATCTGATTTTTTTTTTTTCTCTCTTTTCTAATGATTAACTCAAAGCCTTTAATTAGTTTTCCTGATCTTGGTGCTCTTGGGCACCACAGGAGTGTTTCTGCTGGTGGCCACCAGATGGGGTTTCTAAAACAGCTTTGAGATCTCAGTGCCGGGACGAATTTCAGAAAGATCTTTCGAAGGTTTTAGAGTCGAGTTAAGAAACGGTTGTGGAAATTCTACCAGCTTTTGTAGTTCTAAATTTAGTACTTGTAAATTTAGCTTTTCAGTACATTTAGTGATTTGTATTGCATTGGGTCATGCACAAGTGAATGAGCAGAACTTCCTATTGCTGTTGAGATTTGTGAGATTTGTGATAAAACTACTTTAAGTTTGGACTTTAATTCTGTGCATTTGAAGACTAATTTTATCCAGGGTTGAGGACTCTCTCTCAGTTTTTATCCTGGAACTATTCCCCCTGTTGGGCAGCATCCTTCAGGTACAGCTCCTGCAAGATGTCTCTAGTTCTAAATCTGTTTCTTTTCTAATTAGTCTCCTCTCCAGGTCTCTGAGTTGGGACTATTTATGCTGGTGCTTAATTATCTTTTCATATAACGCATCATCAAGGCCTTTTTAACGAGATATAATGGCTTCTCTTTCTGGGCTTATAAATTCTGTTTGTTTCAAAGAACTTTTGTTAGGGCTTTTGGTCATATGCAGTGGTTACTACGAGAAATGTATCACAAGATGTGTTATACTCTCAGAGCTAAATTTTCCCCGGGATGCCAAAGGTAGAGGTGATTCTATTGTCTTCTTCTGGGAAGCAGGAGAGTTTTCTGCAGGAGCTGGTTTCCGAGATCTGGCTGGTGGCAGCACAAAGGAGAGGAAGTGACAAGGACGTGGTGACTTCACCTTCGCCACCATCTCCTGTTCCTGTGGAGCACCGTTGCTCTCTCTCCCATGAGCTATGGGATTCTTTAGAATTCTTTAGAAATTCTTTAGAAAAGAGCTGAGAGGGGCTTTTTGCTCTCCTTCCCAACTAACTTCACACCATGAGATTTTGATGATGGCAAAATTATGACCTGGAAAATCTGGTAATTTAACATGCTTGATTTGACACCTTAAGTCATGCAGTTTGTGTTTTGATTGAGTGAAGCAACACGCCTTTAGCCTTGTCTACAGTAGGTTTTTATCAAGAAGGCCAAAAAAGAAACCCAAAACATGAATTTTCCTGACCAGATAGGCTTTAATGCTTTTTATTGAAAATTTAGGAGTCAGTTCCTTTGTTAAACTTTGCACAAAGCCCATTTCTAGAGTATTTTGACTTAATATTGAAGGCCACGTCCCTTCACTTCAGTAGAAGTTTTCCGGGGGTTGATCACTTTCCTTCATTAACTGAAATTATGCCTTCAGAGACCAGCTCAATTTGATTCTCTAAATGAAAACTTTTAAAACTTCTGAAAACTTTTGAAAACTTCTCAGCACGGGCCTGTCTCCAGTGACCTGTGAAAATAATCTAAGCAGAAGCAGAGCACAACATTTTTTTCTTTTATTAGTTGCCTTGATTGGCAGTTCAGCAAGAGGGCTCTGAGCCATAGAGCAACTCAAATATTAAGTTTAATTTTTGTGAGAAAATAACACTGTTAATAATGGCACTTAACGAGTGCTGACTCTCTAGCATACAGTATATACATACAGAAACATACAGTACACCTTGCTCTTCCAAGGTTTACATTTAAATGATACACTTTGAGAAATAACTTAATAAATTCTTTGCAAATTCTTTTTTTACATCAGTAGGCTGATTTTTATCTTGCATATATACAGTATTTTATTCATATTTATTTAAATGTGAAATAGATAAGCCCCTATTTACAGTCATCAGGAACCTTCAGGGATGTGAAATGGAAAGGCCTCCTTCTTGAGAACTTGGTTTTAAAGATTTCTGCATATTTATGATACCACATATTTCCTTACATATTTTACTGCACTTGCTCCTCTGCTTTTTTTTTTTTTTTAATATCACAAACTTCTCACTTTTGGAGATACTTCTTTTTTTAAAGAGTTACCATGTGAGGGTGCTGTGAAGAAGTTGAGAATTTCCTTAGGAGAATAGGAGTCAGGTGGCTCCATGGCACAATTTCTTTGAGGTAACTAATACATCAAATGAACTCTTTGAAAAAAGTTGAGTGGACATCAGTCTTGTTTGTTAAATTCTCTAAATTCAAAGTTATTTGCCCCTATGATTGCCATCACGTTCAGTATGTTATTGGGGTACACACAAAGATAGTTAACTGCTGTGATAAAGATCAGGGGAAAAAAATGAAAATTGAGGGGAAACTGTATAAAAAAACTCATTTGTTCTCCATCTTTTAAATAGCAGCTTCTATTTTACTGCACTAATCCATTCCTAATGTCAAATGGTTGAATAAGATTTGGGTCATTCTAAAGAAATCAGTGTAATGAAGTAAATGTGTGTGGGGAATGGTATGAGACCCGTGGATGGTAGAAACCAAAGAGCAAAAGGAAAATGAAACAAGTAGCACAGAGAAGGCAAAAAGACAAGAGAAAAAGACAAATTATAAGACCCTGGGAATTCTTCATGGAAAGAAAAGAACATAAATAAAGGCGACCATCCTGTTGGAGGCTGGAAGTCAGATCCCTCAGGAGAAGGAGAAGAAGAACCCATGAAGGGGGAAATCGTAGGTGCTGCTGCTCGCCAGCCCCACCATCCTGGCGAGGACCCAGGTCTGGGAGCTTCCCCTCACACCAGATAAGCCAGTTCCTCCCTGCTGGAATTTTTTCCTGTATAATGGGGAGGGATTTCTTTAACAGATTTTTCTGTGAGATTTAATGTGGTGCTTTAGGGAACCTCATTTTCCCGGGATGGGAAGAGGAGCTTGGTTGGTTGACAGTTGTAAGGAAAGATTTCCGAGTGCTTGTGTGTGGAAGGGAGCTTGAATGCTCCAGATGTCTGGAAATTCGTAGAAAACCTCTCAAAATAAGGGGGGAAATGCCCCAACCAACCAGCCCAGTGGCTGGCAAAGCAACTGGTATCATGTTGGTAGAGAGGTGCTGTAAATTACTGTGTGAACTGGGCAGAGCAATAATGAAAATGCTTAATTCCCTGACATGGATTTCTTCGACAGTCTGAAGTGATCACATAAATTGATGTAGTTTTCAGGTGGAGAAAAGGTGGTAGAAATAGATTTACTGGAGAGGGTTTAAGGGTTAAAAGGAGTTCAATGAAACACAAAAAGCTGTTAAGAAAAGTAAAGATGAATGGAGATTCCACCGGGATGTAGGTAACTTAGAGATGCTTGTAGGTGAGGATGAGGGAAGACAGCTGAATAATGTCAAAGAAAAGGTATAAAAAGGCTCTTCCTCACCTGCTTCCCACTTAGAACTTAAGCTGCCTCTATGCTGACAAATTATGAGATGAGATTTGTGCTGGAAAAGGCTCTGTTCAGGTTTTCTCCATGTTTTTTCTACACCAGAGGCTTGAAAAGCCACATATTTATATTATTTTTTTAAATAGTCATGTGGAATCTGGGTTGTGTTGTGACAGATAAAGCAAGGGACTGATTCTGCCGTGGTGTGTGGGGGTGACAGAGGTGTCCTGCTGCCCTCCAGACCTGTGGGAGAATCTCAGTTGAACTTCCCAGGACCCAGGTAGTTTTGGGGTCAGTGTTTCCTATTTTGTGTTCTGGGTAAGGTAATTCTCTTCCCGCAGCATGAAACCTTACACATCTCATATACTCAATAAGATTTGGCCAAATGGGTTGGATTTCTTCATCATCCCCACTGTGAAATCCAGAAACTCTACTTTTCTTGTGTGCTCAAGATCAAATTGGGAGGTAAAAAGTGGCTGTGGACTGGGATGCCTATCTGTTACTCCCAGTTCTTAAAATCCTGTGTGTGCTGCAGGATTTGGTATGGTTTCCAAACCTCCAGCCATGCCCTGGATTAAAGAGACTCTAATCCAGTTGTTGCAAACATCTCTCTTGAAAATACAGAATGTTAATCATAAACATATTTATTTTTTAAGATAATTACTCTCGTTACATGAACATATGTGGACCATAACACTTAGCCAGACATTCTTTACTTGCTGAATTTTGATTTAACTTTGTAAACCACCGTGTCCTTCATCTTAATACACGGAACAAACACCTCTCGGTTCCCCTTAGAATTAGTTAATAAATATTTCTGAATTCTTGAAATGTTTTAGGATGCAAACAAAGCACTGGAAAAATAAAACAATTCTTTTTTGTTGTTAATTGTTATATCTAGGAAAAAAAAAAATCACTTTACCATAAAGGTTAAAACTTAGGTTAGTTTGTGCAAGGCAATAATTTCAGAGAACGGTAAATTAGGCTTCTTTTAGAGGGGATTCAGTGATGGAGGAAAGAAATTAAATAATTTAATTTATAATTAACATTTACTACTTGGACATGTGTAACTGGATAATATGATCTCTAGCAAAAGATCATCTCTATCGTCTTCATTGAAAAACACTATTTACTTCATCAAGGATAGCACTGTTCCTTCTACGTACAGAAAATAAGGCGATACCTTTTTCTATACAAGATCCAAGGTGCTGTGTCTTCGGCCCAGACTCCAATAAACCACCTTGGAATTTCTTCAGGTGGGAATATTGGAAGGACAAAGACAAGAGTTTAAGCTTCAAAACCCAATTCAGTGCAGTGGGAAGTACTGGGTGTCACCGGTGCGACAGGGCGGAGCCACAGTCTCGTGAGATTTCAGTAATTAAGTTGAAAATTAAGACTGTTTCACGTCACCCTAAGGGAAAGCTCCTTCCAGCCCCTGGGCTGGGACTCCCAGTAACGCCTCCGAATACCAGCGCTGCACTGTCACCGTCCCAGCACGGTCACCATCCCCGTTGTGTTGGGGACAGGGCACCCCAGGGGGTTCCACCCCTACGTCATGACTTGCTGTACGACCGTGCGTTCGTGGGAACACCCCTGATTCCCACAGTGTATCTTTTTAAGCAGACGCCGCAATTTGTTGGGGAAGTTTTTGTTAATGTACCTGTAGAGCAGGGGCGTTACAAAGCTGCTCGAGAAGGCCAAGAATTTGGACAAAATCTTGGTAAAATGCAATATCCGCCTGTAATTCTCGTCCGCCATTCTTCCTTGGGCGTTAGTAAACGTGCTGACCAAGAGAAGGATGTAGTAGGGTGTCCACAAGGTGAACTGTGTGCAGACGGTGGCGATCAGAAGCCTGTGCACCGATGGGTCTAGTCGCCCCGTGTCTTGATCCAGCGGCGTCGCCTCCTTGCGTATTCGCAGGATCAATATAAGTGCATAAAGGACGGCGACGGCCGGGACCACGTACCCGATGAAGACCATGATGGCATCCGCCGCCTCCTTGTTCTGCATCTTGGAGCACTCGATGATTTTGGTGGACACGTGGTTGCAGACGTAGAAGAGGAGGGATGAGAAGCTGGTGAGCATGGCACCCCCCCAGATGAACCCGCAGACGTGCTTGGTGTTGTACACGCTCGACATGTAAGTTCTGGGCAGAGCGCGCTCTATGTAGTAGTCCAGGCTGAGCAAGGTGGTGGAGTACATGGTAACCAGAGAGGAGACGTTGAATAGAATCAGCAAAGTGATATAAACTTCGTTGTTAGAGTTCCAGATGGCCCACTTTGTGTTGGCCAAGCCTAGGAGGTACATTGGGGCCAGCGCGTTGATGATGAGACCCGCGATGGCCATGTTGACGAAGTAAACATCTGGCATGGTCATGGTGGCTTTGTTGTAGAGGTTCACCAGGACCAACAAGCCGTTGTAGCACAGCCCGATGGGGAAACAAATGATGAGGTAGAGGAGGGAAAAGATGGAGAGCACGAGGTGGAAGTCATGGCAGAGGCGCTGCTCCTCGCTGTTCTCCGTGCTGTTGTTCAAGGTTTCACAGCTCCACATAGTGATTTCAGCTCTTGGTTCTTCTCTGCTGGTTACCAGCTGTTCTGGAGAGAGAGGGAGAGTGAAAATATTGTTGAAATATCATCTTGTAAGGGATAGGTGACATAGTAAGAAGAAAATACTTTATATTTAAAGATGTAAATTACACACTTCTCATAATTGATCGATCTAAGGTCAATGAATGGACTGCCTTTTGATCTTGGTCTAGAAGAAAGTCATCTGTGATTCAAAACTTGACGAGACTTGTAAATGTTCTGAGGTTTTATTATAAATGAAATTAGTGGCAAATGAGTCGATACAGGACACTCAACAGAAGTAAACCATGAAAGTACTGATGTACACACAAGGATTAGGAGAATGTTTTTCAAAATTACTCAACAGTGCCTTTTATGTAGCTGATGATAGAAAAAGAGTAGTTGCTGAAGAATTGAAGGACATATGCAGCACAAATCGTAGCAATAAGTTGGAGAATAGAGTCCTGGAAGGTGTTGAATAAGCCCTCTTGAGCAGATGGTTTCTTCGGGGGCACATCCAAGGCAGTAGGGTGGGTGTCCATGGATCACTGATAACATTGACAAAGACCAGAGGAAACTGGGAAATGAGATGAAGGGGTTGGTTTTGGGGGGTTTTTTTTAGTAGTTCAGTTTGTATTCAGACCTCCAGCCTATAACCATTTAGATCTGAAAAAACAATGGACCTCTGTAGTCTAGGGAACCTAATATCAGGGCAGCCTGGCTTTCCAAAAAGGCAAGAATTAGCTATCGTTTCCTCCCAAAATACCTTGAATTCTTTGAAGAACGTTCTAGTACCAGCAGACCTTGCCCAGCTTTATCTTTGCTTGATCATCAGGAGAGAGAGATAACGTTTCAACTGCAATGGGTGAACTTCAAAGCGGTCACCAAGAGTCCCTTTTCCCAAAATGCAGAACTGAGAGGTACAACCAGAGACATCCCCAGTGGTTTTTATCCCTGCCAGCCCCTTTTTGGGACAACATGGACTTTCTGGGGGGGTTTCANNCTCCCCCCCCCCCCCCGCCGTGTCACAGGTGTCCTGACACCCTTTGTGTGCTCCCCCCCCAGTACCCAAGCATTCGGGCACGTACCTGCATTCCTTCCAGAGAGACAACTGAGATTTAATCCCAACCCATAACAAACATTGTGCAACCCAAATGAATGTCACTGGACAACATGCTGCACTCCGGGAACCACGTGGGGAAGATTACACACCGGGGTGGAGGGGGGAGGTTGGTGGTGGCAATCTCCCCAGCGCTAACCCTTTCACCCCTCAGCCACAGGGCAAAATTTGGTCTAGAATCCTGAAAACTTCCACTTTTTGTTTTTTATTTCTCACCACATTTCTTCCACATGCCAGGAACAGACTGAAAAACACAGGAGTTTTATCTGGGCAAGCAAATTCTTACTCAGCTGTCACGTGCTGGGTTTCCTCAGATAAAGCGAGTGCTGCGGCAGCAGCACGGGACACACTTCTGATGTTTTCAAAGTTTTCTTTCATCTTTGTGAGGGAAAACAACCCCATACTTCTTAAATTTTGTTTCACATCAGTTCTTTACCTGCAGAAAGCATGACAGCTTTATCTTGCCTTCCAATCCTCCTGCTATTTATGAGCACTGCAAACACCCCGGGTTTTATTTTCAGGAAGCGGCTGTGGTTTCAAGTTTTGAGGAAAGTTTGGGTTTGTTCCTTTTTTCCCCTTTAAAAAAAAAAAGCTGTTTTGCACACTCAAAGGCAAATAAATTCCATCTCATTGAACTGCTCTGACTCCACCGAAGCGGAGCAGCAGAGTGGAACTTTTAGGTATTGCAAATATATGCATTAGGGTGAGGTGCATGGGTGAGTAAGCCCGGGCAGGGATACAATCACCTATTTCCATTCTGTTGGCTTATCCCGAATCCTTTGATTACTCCAGACGGAATTACATCAGCCACAGAATACCTGCCGGGATATTTTCTCAGCTCTACTCCTTGCTACCTTGCTTTATGAGCAGGGGGGAGGGCTGGTTTCATCAGTATTTTTAGTAATTTACCCTTTTTGCGTCGTCTAAATGCAGGTAAATAAGGCAACTCTATTTGAACGATAGAAAGGGGAGACAGGTCGTTGTGCTGGGCAGTGATCTTAGGAAATGGCAAAACTTACCTCTGACAGGAGTAGAAATAAAACCCCAAGTAGAATTATTTCCTGAAGAGGTTTTGTTGCTGATTTCTCAACTACCAGATGAGATACTTCTGCCTCTAATGAAGAAATCTCACGTCTTTAATTGCCGCTCACCTGCGGCCGCGCTGCCCCTCTGTGTGCTGGATGGACCCAGGTCAGCATTTCCTCCTCTTTTGTCATTTTTAGGGCAGTTTTCTCTCCACAGACCATGCCTGGGTACCTCCCTGGCATGTTTTGGATGCCGCAGCTCGATCTCATGGATTTAAACCAACCCTTTCCCTGCTCGGTAGCAGTTTCTCAGCCCCGGGAACGCCGCGGTCCGTGTTTCCCGAGCCTTGACAGCCCTCCCCAGTTCTTGGCAGCTCTCAGGCTTTTATCAGGTTGAAAAATCAGAGTCAGGAGTTAAACTGCCGAGGGTTTATCCCCAGCCCCACTGCCCACCCCTTCCTTCATACCTGCCAGCCAGGTTTTTCACATTCCTGGGCGCTGCCGGAGCCCCTCGCCTCGACTGAGCCTGAATTCCCGGCCACCGATCCCACTCCAAATCCCTGCTTTGTTCCCGCTGGAAAACATGGTGCTGGGCTCCGGGGCAGCCTCTGGGTTGCCCTGCCCTGTCCTCAACGGCACTTGTTTTTCCTCTCTGAGAGAGTCCCAAGTTTCTGGCCGTGGCAGGCTCCTCCCTTCCCCCAAGTTTTACAGCCGCTTTGGCCGGAGCTGGGTTTCAGATTTACTACTTAAAATACCCGGGCTGCGGAGCGGGCGGGTTTGTTATGGTATTGTCATCTGCCCCGGGGTCCACTGGGGACACGGGAGAGGCTCATCCATTCCCCCTGGGAGTGCAATCAACAGCTCTGGGTCAAGAGCGTGGGGTTTATTTTTAACCGGGGAGGGGAAGGTGTAGCTCTGAGGTTTTATTTTCACTCGCCGTACATCCTAAACAAGCAGTATTTAAAATATCAGGTGCTTGCCGTGCTTAGGAGGGTGGGTAACGAGCTTGGAAGAAGAGTTTCCAAGAGTTTACTTTAAATTTGAGGATTACTAGGATGTGACCCTCGTTTTGTGATGGTTTTAGGGATTCCAGTCTGTGTCCTTTTTGGCAAAGGTGGTTATTCTTAGAGTGTTTGAATATCGCTCACAAATGGTGGATATGAGCATGAACATTCTCTGTGCCTTTACATCTGATCATGTCTTGAACCGTAGGTCAACAATTTATCCCTTACTGAATTCTGCAATGTGTTTTTTCTGCTTTTATATATATTTTTTATATATATTTTTATGGAAAGTCCTCAGACTAACGAACTAAAGTTACTGCCCTCCAAGTATGTTTTTAACCGATACCGTCCACCCAAACTGAGAGTTGCCTTGTTGAAATAGATTTTATTTAGAGATCCAGAGGTGTTATTCCTTAGCAAATAAACACCAATGGAAAATCCCTTAATTAAAAATTAAGCAGGTGTTTATGGAATATTTATTCCATAAATTATTTCTGGCATTCCCAGGGAAATGCTAGAAATGGCCCCTCAGTTTGGGTTGAGTTACTCCGACTGCAGCTGGTTGGGGGTTTTTTTCTCCATCAAAGTCTCTGCTTCTTGGTTTGTATTTAACAATTTATTATGAATATTGGGAAATGACTCCCAAATGGCAGAAAATTCCTATGTGGTGGGTAGTCCAGGGATGGAATCCTGTGTGTGCTGTGGGTAACTCTGTTTTACAAACCGTGGCACCGAGTCTTTGCTGCCTTCATGATTAAAGTCCTTCTAAAGCTTTAAGGTCACCGAGGAAACAGCCGAAGCAGGGAAGGAAGGGGTTGGAGTAAAAGTGCTTTTGGAATTCTGATACTCAGCCAAAGGCTGATTTCTTTACACGTCCTAAAAGCTGAAGGTAGTTTTATGTAGATAAAAAATAGTGTGAAGTACTTAGGGAAAGCTCCCTGCAGCTCTACGCGAGAAGCGAGGACCGCTTGGTGGCCAAGATTGTTTTAGAACAGATGCACAAGACGAACTTCAGTGAGAAAATACGAAGTATTTTCTGTTGTATTACAGGGCCTGTGGCTGCAGCCAGGCTTCTTCAGCCTTTTTTATTCATAAAACAGCACCAAGTGGCAGAGCAGGTCGGTTACTGGTTCCAGGCACGACCATTCTCTGCTCTGATTATTTCTTAGGGCTTAAAAAACCCTCCCAAACCTTTACCAAGCTGTAGCACCATCTCCTGCTCCGCACGTTTTTGTTTAGCCAAGAAACGATTTATCTACTTGCTCTTTTCCCTTCTGTATGTGAAATAGCTCTTATCTAATTATCTGACCTCTCAATAGATGTTTTCACCAGTTGTAATTTCATTATAAACCATACATAGCCAATAAATCCGTTGCTGAGGAGGTGAGTCTCCAACCTGGACAACTAGGCCACAAGTGTGGCATCCACCAGGACTTGGGAGATTGTCAGCTACTCATCAGCACATTTTGGAGGTGACAGGTTAAATATTACTCGGGGATTAATTTTTAAAACCTTAAATACTGGATGATTGGTATTTCTAGGAAACAGCTGAGCTGCAGTGAGTTGTACCTGACGGGGAACGTGCTCTGAGGTCTTGGGAGGATGAAGGTCACGCTGCTGTTACCTCACTGCTGGGGGAAAAGGACCATTTCTTTAGGTTTACTACCTTATGTACATAGAATCATAGAATTGTCCAGGCCAGAAGGGACCTCCAAAGGTCATCTAGTCCCACCTCCCAGCAGTCGCAGGGACACCCCCAACTAGCCCAGGTTGCCCAGGTTCTCACTGAGCTTCGCCTTGAACATCTCCAGGGAAGGGGCATCAACCACCTCCCTGGGCAACGTGTTCCACCACCCTCAGAGGAAAGAACTTGTTCCTAATATCCAACCTAAATCTGCTCTTCTCCAAATTAAAGCCATTGCCCCTCATCCTGTCACTGAAGACCTTTGGAAACACTCTACTCAGCTCTTCTGGAGCCCCTTCAGATCCTGCAAGGGGCTCTAAGGTCTCCTTGGAGCCTTCTCCAGGCTGGACAGCCCCAGCTCTCTCAGCCTGTCCTCGGAGCAGTGGTGCTCCAATCCCCTGATCATTTTTGTGACTCTACACACCGTAGGGATGAACAGAAGGACTTGTCGGCTGGATGGACAGAAAAGCAAAACTAGATCTCCTGGGTTGGACATGAAGGGGGAAAAAAAAAGCTGCAGAGCAGGCAAGTAGGTGTCAGGATCTGCTTTCCTCATGGAGCTGCTGAGTTGCTACTGTTTGTAATGCAATGATACAGCTCAGATAAAATGCTTTTTACATGAGTGGAGGAGAAAATCCTGCTCGATGCTGGCTGCTGGGTTTGAAAAACAGGCCCCTTCCAACCCTGTCATTTCTGTCTTTGTGGTGCAACCGTTGACCAGTCTGACGGGTGGGATGTTTATAATTTATATCGGTTCCCTTTTACAACGTGGTTAATTCAGTGCAATGTGATGTGAGGGGAACCATGACCGAGTTACAAGAATAATTGATGTATAAAGGAGCGAGAATACAGCCCTGTCTTGGATGTTTTAAGGGTAGAAATGGAAAAGCAAGAGGATGAGAGGTGGTGGGAAGAGCAGGCTCCTGCTCCCACTTGTTAATCCTCCTCCTCAAGCTGGGTTTTGGTCCTCTGAACCCATTCCCTCTTCAGAATGAACTTGCTTTAGGAGCAGCAGAATAGTAATTAAAAAAAAATGAGAAAAAACCCCACATTAGCCCATTGATGCCATCCAACTATTGCCCACTCCTGCTTCCTTCTGCACAATTCCTGACTGAAGGAATTGAGCACACGAGGTGGGCAATCACATTAACAGATCTTTCTTATATGGTTACCATCAATATTTATCTACAGGGGATTTCCCCCCAGTGTCTACACACCCTTCAGCTGTAAAACAAGTCAGTTTAGACTGGTTTTGGGGAAAAAAAGTTTCACATTGATGAAATGTAGAGGTTCCTCTTTTTTGTGTGTGCAAAGAACATGGAGGCAAATTTAAAATTCCCCACTGAGGCCTTTCTAATATTTGAGAAAACATAAAATTACGAGACAGTTTTATTGTATATTTCTCTGTTTAGCCAATTTGTTCGTCTAGATCAGAGGTGCAACCAGATCATTTGCCCCTCTAGGAGACAGGCAGAGGCTGGATCTCTGCATTCCCAGCCTTCTGGAGGTGCTAGGAATTCCAGGCAGGGAATATCCATGAACCAAACACTGGGGTTCTGGTCCATTCCAGTCAAGACAGCTTCTCGCCAATCCCAATTAATGCAAATTATCCCTATTCTAGATATTGCAGACAGAATTTCTCCCAGGGATGGAGCATTAGGAGCGCGTTGCCCGGGTGGGAAGGGCATCTCTGGTCCTTACCCTCTGTTTGTTGGCTTCACCCCGGCCAAGGGCTCGTGACCAGGGATACCACCAGGGTTTTGGCAGCAGGAAACCATTCCCCAGGGAAGTGTTGCTGCCAGTTGCAAAGACTGACAGGAGGCACAGATGGTGCTTTTCCTGGAAACTCCAATCTAATGCCATTTCCTATCAGAAACGCCGCTGAAAACTGAGCCAGTGGCGGATCAACAGGACGTCGTGAGGACTGGGTAGGAAACTCTTGTGAAAGGGGCTGGGGCTGCAGGGATTTCCAGTAAATGCCAAAATATCCACGCAGTTCTTTCTCAGATAGCAGATTTATACTCCTCCTTGTAAATGTTTTGTGTTGGGAGCTCAGAGGGGAAAATCAGCCCCTGGCAGAGTTGCACTGGAGGCTGAAATGACTTCAAAATCTGTCACATCCGTTGGAGATAAGCTGGTATCTGTCTGATAATCGTCAGCAAAAGCCTGAGACGTCTTGTTCTCGACACTCCTGTGGCTTTTAACTTCTGCTTGGTGAAGGAAATGCCATTTTCTTGCTGCCTCTTGGATGAACTTTCGTGTTTACTCACTGCATCGTGCTGTTACGTTTGTAAGGGCTGAATAAAATGTTTTACTTGAACACTTTGGGAGGGCAAGCGCAATATTAGTGCTGATCTAAGGGTGGCTTGTTGCTGGATTGTGAGATTTGGAGCAAGGGTTTTCCTTTACCAAGGGCTTGAAATTAATTAAGAGGCATCGTAGTGGTATGAATGAGGTCAGCAGGTGGAGGGAGGTCATCCTCCCCCTCTGCTCTGCCCTGGGGAGGCCACATCTGGAGCACTGGGACCAGTTCTGGGCTCCCCAGTTCAAGAAGGACAGGGAACTGCTGGAGAGGGGACAGCAAAGGGCTACAAAGATGATGAGGGGCCTGGAGCATCTCTCTGATGAGGAAAGGCCGAGGGACTTGGGGCTTTTCATTCTGGAGAAGAGAAGGCTGAGGGGGGGGTCTGGTCGTCACCTAGAAATACTTCAAGGGTGGGTGTCAGGAGGATGGGGCCAGGCTTTTTTCAGTGGTGCCCAGGGACAGGACAAGAGGGAATAGGCATGAATTTGTACAGAAGTTCCATCTCAACATGAGGAGGAACTTCTTCACTCTGAGGGTGGCAGAGCCCTGGTAGAGGCTGCCCAGAGAGTTGGTGGAGTCTCCATCTCTGGAGACATTCAGACCCCACCTGGACACGTTCCTGTGGGACCTGCTCTAGATTGACCTGCTTTGGCATGGGGTTGGCCTGGATGATCTCCAGAGGTCCCTTCCAACCCCTTATCAATCTGTGATTCTGTCATTTGGCCATCTGTTGCTCATCATGTGCGGCTCCCCGTGCCACCTTAGCAGTGACAAGGTGCTCTTCCCCTTATTCATCAAAATTGTCTACCAATTCTCATATTCTGCTCCTTATTGCACCTCTACCTATGGAACAACCCTTCCATCAAACTCCCAAATCCAGTAATGCCCATTAATATTTTCCACTCCAGGATGCTTAGGTTTGGGGGAAGAAATGTACTGAGGACTCTGGAACCTCCATAAGCCAGGACTCTCTAAACCAGGATTCTTTAACCCAAATCTCCTGTTACAAAAGCATGAAGTTACACCTGGAGGTTCCCCCCCCTGCCCCCTGTTAGCCCAGGGGGGTCCAGTCCTTGGTATTTTGGGAAGCCGTGGTTAGGATTTGTAGAAATTCCTAGGACCACAGCCAAAGAAATGACACTGAAATAACTCCTAGTGCTTACTAATAGCAGTGTATCAATTCACACCCCATCCAGCAATTACTGGGTTGGGTTTTGTTTGTTTGTTTGGGTTGGTTTTGTTTTGGTTTTGGTTTTTTAGCAGATTTTTCAAGTTTTCTTACAGTCCTCCATCAGTACGCACATTTATAAAAGATCTCATCCACCACAGGAAGAAAACATGACTTCTGGAGCAGGTTTTGTTACTGCAGGAGCTGAATGGAGCCTTGATTATAAATTTATTTTATGGATCTGCTTCCTCCTGTGCTAATGGGTGGAATCCTGAGCAGTAATTAGTTTGTCACAGGGCCAGTTTCTTAGCAAGGATTGATAACTGGTTGTTTTTACGCAGCCCACACAGGCACAGGGTTCACAGCAGCAGCAAACCAGTTTGTGGGGAGGTCACTGGAGCCTCGGAGCCTGCCTTTGCTTAAATGAGCACGACATATTTGAACTGTTGTGGAAAATATGCAGAATATTCTGATAAACACTTATCTGATGCCCGGCTCCTGCACACAGAAGTGGAAATGAATCATTCTGCTGTACAGACCATAAACAGAGACGTGCACATGAATCACTTTGACCAGACCTTGGATTAACTTCTTTCTTGTTTTTTTTTTTTTTTTCATCTTTTAAGAGTCAGCCTGGCTTCTGGGGAAATCCAGGAGCTGCTTCTGGTGAAATCCAGGAGCTGCTGCTGCTGCTCTGGCTGAGATGATCTGACTTCACACCACATCCCTGAAGGATGTGATGCTGCCATGAGGAACACAGGGTGCTGCTGCCTCTTCATGCTGCTTTAGCTTTATAGAAAAAAAAGGACATAAATTTGGGCTGATGGAGCCCTGAAGGGATAGCAGGTCTTTGCTAAGGGCAGGGGAAAAGGGATTTGCCAATATCGTGGTGGTTAGAGTAGTTAAAAACACTTAAGGATGCTCCAAAAGGGTCATTCCAAGCCGCTACTGAAAGCAGTTTGGACATTTCTGGCCTCTTTGAAGTTTTCCTTTGGCTTACCTGCTTATGTAGTGTAAATGAAAACGCAGCTTAATTGTGATGAATGAGTTAATTAGTTACTGTTGTGTCTTTTAGCTGCTTTGCAGTCATATTGCACTGCCTGGTTTGCTCTGTGTTTAGTTATTACACTCTGAGGTGTGTGAAGAAGATTCAAAGTGTCTCGCTTTCTATGAGAACTTTTTACTTGATTAAAGACTAACTAGATTAACTTTTGGTCAGTTCCTCTCCTGTACTTCTAGTTGAGTTACTGGTTTTTCTTCTTCCTTTTGGCTAAGCTTCCCTTGCTTATATTGAAGTTAAAAAAACCCACCCAAGCCTGTATTTACAACCTCTGGAACATGGTGGCTCCGTCTGTAGGTCCCTCCTTAATGTTTTCCACTAAATGCTCTATTGTTGGGGATTGGTCAAACCCTTAAACAAACATGAACTTCTTTAATCTCAGAAGTGATATTTCTATGAGGACATGATGTGGGGCAGCTCAGGATCATGCTTTTTCCTTTATTTTTTTATAGGTTGCAATATTTTATGCTTATCACTGGTCTGGTTAAGCCTCTATGCATGGTTTATATTTTGAAACACAGAGGAGGAGAAAAAACCCCTCAAACTGCATTGATTTACATTTGATAAAATATCAGTGACAGCTGGGCATGGAGTTTAAGGTGAAATGTGTTTTCCTTTTGAAATTCAGGCCTCATAAACTTCCCTGTGCAGGCTTTTTGCAAGGAGAAGAATAACTTGGAGATGGAACAGAACTCCTTCAGTCTCCGGGGAGAGCGGAGGGTAATAACGTGGCTCCTCCGAGTCTGCTGCTCCCTGTTTTTTATGGAGGAGACTGCTTGGGGCTGCTCCATCCCTGATTTTGGTCTGCAGCGCCCACAGTCCCGTGGTTTTGACGTGATCCTGGTTGGATTTGCCTAGGACACTGCTCCCGAGGGGGTTTTTTGCCTGTCGAGATGCACAGTCCCCTCCACAATCATGCTGTGCCAGGGTAATTGTGGGGCTGGAGGAAACCATCATGCTTTTACCACAAAAATCTGAATTTTAACAATATCCTCCCCTGTAGACCTTGCCCAGGTATTTCTCCTGGGAATCCGTGCCAAACCTTGGCCTGAGCCTGGGGTAAAGTGGTGAAAAAGGTTGTTTAAGTTATTTTTTTTCCCCTCTGCACCTTTTCTTTCTCTCCTCTGAGCAGCAGGGTTCGCAGAAGCCGTGGGAGTTTCCTCACAAGGCTTAATTTTCAGATGAATGCTGTTGCTATTGGCTTGGCCAATATGCCAAATCAAATAGGGCAGTTCCCTTGCCATCCTCCCCCAAACCCAGCTCCTGTGGCTGGTTGTTCCGTGGAATTAACACAGGGACCCAACGTTCATAATTAGAAGTAACTCTGTTAATAGGAAAGCTGTGTCTGAGCCCTGCAGATTTTCTGTTTAGGGAATAATTTGTAGTGGTTTGAGTGATGGTGTGACCACAGGTTTGAGATGTGGATGTTCCTGGCACAATCTGATGCAAACTGATAGACAATTCTGATGGTATTTTTTACTTTTAGAAGCTAAATAAGACAAAAATTAGTAAGTCAGCAATATAATGACTTCCAAAGGCTCATCTCTTCAGTGTGCTCCATGCAGTAACTCAGACTTAGGTCGAGTTAGTGCTTCAGCTGAATTAAACAGATCACAAAGTAGTTATTTAGGACTGTGGTTGCCAGGATATTTTATTTTATTTTTATTTTTATTGAGTTGAAGCATCCACTGTGGCATTTGGTGAATCAGTGGGTGTGCATCTGGGCCCTTGCTACCCCCGTGCAAGTGGCCTATAAAGAATAGTTATTCATGGAAAAGGATTATCAGAGCTATTCCTCGGCACACCTTTGGCTCAGGCTGGAATGGTGGCACTTTCAGAGGAGCACAGAGGGTTGGAGAGGTTGTGGTGTGGGCAAAGATCTCCCTGCAGCCAGTTCCTGTCTCTCAGGGCTGTCGTTGGAGCGTGGGAGGAAGATGTGATATTAATGGGATCCATACAGGACTGTTTGTTTGTGTTGTGTCTAAGTGTGAGTATTCAGCAAGATCCTACTTGGTCATTACGTGTCTGAAAACGCTTTGGTAATTACTTGAAAAACAAAAAAGGAAATTGAATGTGCAGAGCAGCTGAAGTAAGCAAGGCTTATTTGCAACTTTGGGATTAGTTGGTTTAGCTCTGCCTTTTGTAGGAGCAGAATTTTTGGTCCCTTTCAGTTTTTTAGTCTGCTACAGTATTTCAGGTTGTAAGAACTTTGATGAAAAACTTCAAAAAGGTGACCACAATTGTAGTGGTGCCACCCTTGGCCTTCAAAACCAGCATCTCCGCTCTGGGACACCCAGCCAGCTTCCCCAGGGGGCACCTGGGCTCTGGTAACACCGGCAGCGGTGGATGGATGTGCCACCACCAAGGGATGCCTGGGTTTGAGCTCTCCTAGTTCCATCTCCACCCTGGACCTCAAAGGAGCACCCTGTTATGGGGCTTTGGGGTGCATTCCCAGAGCCAGGACTGGTGTGTGATTTAAAGGAGCTCCAGGAAAGCTGGAGAGCAATTCTTGATGAGGGAGAGGAGCCATAGGACAAGGTGGAATGGTTTGAGATTGATTGAGAGGGGAGATTGAGATGCGATGTGGGGAAGAACTTCTTTGGTGTGAGGGTGGTGAGACCCTCGCCCAGGTTGCCCAGAGGAGCTGTGGCTGCCCCATCCCTAGAGGGGTTCAAGGCCAGGCTGGATGGGGCTTGGAGCAACCTGGTGTGGTGGGAGGTGTCCCTGCCCGGGGCAGGGGAGTTGGAACTGGGTGATCTTTAAGGTTTCTTCCAACATAAACTGTCTACGATTCTATTTCCATCCCGATGGGAATGGTAGGAACCAGGGCTGGGAGAGGAGTGCTGGCACCTGGCTCCATCCCAGCTCCTTCCCCGCTGCTGTGACTCGGGATCCTCGTGTGGTTTTAGGGAAAATCCTCAGTCCTGCTAACCCAGCTACTTCAGAGAAGCTTTCCAAAAGTGCTCAGAGCCTGTGATTCACTTCAGGAGCAGGGCTTTTGTTTGTTTATTTTGAAAAGGCCATGATTCTGTTTCAAAAACGTGATTCCCTGCTGAAAACACAGGACAAAACCTGAGAGTTACATAGAAGTGAGACTGATAATGGGCAAGACAGGAGTATTTGTGTCTTTTCTAGTAAGTGGGAGTTTTTTTGGGCTCTTTTGTATTTGACCTCTGATTTGCATGGCCAAACTGCTGAGATTTGGCTGGGTCATTGCTTGTGTGGATGTATGAGGGACCTATTCTGGTGTCTCTGGACATCCTTTGTCCCTGCATACTTGGGATGATTTTATTAGCTATTGTTTGAAAATGTCATTAGACATTAAATCAGTTTATTTAGCTATTGTGGGCTAATCCAAACATACAGACTATAATACACTGCTCCTGACCTTTTCCTGTCACCAGGCTTTCAGCAGCTCTTTCCTCTGCAGACCCCGGGTGATGGGGTGGGGGGAGGAAAGGCTTTAACCCTCTGTGTGTGTTTTCTGAAGAGCACAGGATGAGTTGAAGGCACTACAGCTCACTCCCAGGCATGGGAGAAACAGAGGAGATGTATAAAAAGGGAAACTATCCAGGGTCTTACTCTCTCTTCCCTAATAAATGCTCAGATGCAGCCTCCCCACCCTCCTACCCTTTAAAAAAAAAAGGTATAAAGCAGAGAAATTGCACTCTCAAGCCTGGTTTCACAGCCAGCTGACCATGAAGTGCTCCAACTTCTAAAAATCAGCTTGATTGGAAGCTGCTTCTTGAAGCCTTGCACCTTTCAGTGAAAATTCTTGCACAATAAAACCTCTGGAGCTGAGGCTGCAGGGTTGGAAAGCTCCTCCTTGTAAAGGATATGGAGAATGGAAATGGAGTTAAAACATCATTTCCTCTAGCTGTCCGTTTTCCTGCTGCCACTTTTGATCTGTGTTGATTTGAAAACGCAGTTTATTAGTAAATCTCTCCCCCAGCAGATATTTTAGGTGGCAGAAATCTATTGTATTTGTGGTTCGTTGCAAGTTTTAAAGGGAAATTGAAAAAAACAAAACCCAGAGGAAGGCTGCAACCAAAATCTTGACCTCAATGAATCAAAATTGAACTGTTTGTACTATGAGAAAATGAGATAATTAGGGCTATAAAGTCCTGTGCTCAAAGAATGAAAATAAACAACACACACGCTCTGTGGAAATGGGGGCAGGGGCACTCAAATCTGTTCTCCGTAATAATTCTTCATAACTTTGGGGGATATTTTCTTAGTTAAGGACTAAAACTGTCCTGGAGAGCGTTCCTGGAGTTTGGCAGCGGCGGGAGATGATGGTTTACAAACATTCCACACCAGGAAAATATTTGGAAACCAGTGATGTGGTGTTTGGCCAGGACTCTTACAAGCAGCATTAGATGCAGTTTTTGTTGCATTACAGCCATCTGGCAGGTAACTGCTCCCTTGCTCTGTTAACAAACAGATTTCCCAGCCAGTCTACTTTGCAATCATTCCATCTAACATTTCATTTTGGGCTTACTCTTCTCTTTTTTGGGCAAGAAAAGTGATTTAAAGAATAAAAGGGCATGTCAGAACTTGGTTACACCACCAGTTGAACACAGCCCAGTGACACTGCGAAGCCGTGAGAGCCCTGGGGGAGCCCGATTCTCTGTTTCTAGATTTTTTGGAATGAATTTTGCCTTGAAGTGATCACCAGGCAGTTCTCTTAGGTAGGGTTTGTGTAACACACGGACAATCAGATCAGTCTGTAAAGTTCAGTGGTTTTTTTTTTCCCCTGGTCTCTGAAATCCTACTACAAAGAGAACTTGTGTCTTGGAGCCTGACACCGAGGAGGGATAAAAGGCTGAAATAACACCACCACTAACTTGCTTTAATTAACTGGAGGTTTCTCTGCTGAAGCTGGAAGGGTGGGAAGTGCAGCTTTCAAGGCTACCTACGGAATGGGTGAATGAGCAGCCACCCAGGCTGCCCCTTTTCAAAGAGAGAAACCCAAAAGAGCCACAGAAGGGAAACCTGCTTTTGGATTCTGCCCCGTTCCTCCCGGCTCGGGCAGGAAAACAGCCCAGAAATGGGTATTTTTCCTCTTGTGTTAGTTACACAACCCGCTCCCAGCAAATCCAACTGGAGCTGGAGCAGCCACACAAAGATCCTCAATAACCTCTGCTTAATAACTGCTGCCAGCCAGGGCTGCTCAAGGAATCCTACCTGACTTGAATATTCTTTTTTTTTTCCCTTCCTGGCTGTGGGAGATTCCTCCCACTGTCTCCAAACAAAAACCTGATGACATTTAGGAGCCCGCCATAGCTCTGGGTTGCAGTGGTCGATCTGTATTTTAAGACTGAAGCCTTTGGGGTTCCCCCAGATTTACACTTTACCCCCAAAGCAGTCAAACACATCTTGGCCTCTGCCTTGTTTTATTTTTCAGATTCCTCCCTCTGCAATATCGCTGTCGTTAATACTGGAGAAGTAGGGGGAAAAAATGGTTTGAAAATGGAAATCTCTTTTTTACCAGAGTGCTCAGTCCTTCCTTTAGCATCAGCTGAAGCCTCAGGGATGGTGTTTTCATGTTAATCACCCTGATGCTGGTTTTAACCTTTCCTTTGCAAGTCGTGCTGTAGTTTCCATGGCCCAGCATCCCAGCCTGAGCCTGGGCAGCATCCTTTGATAAGGGGTAAAAAAGGATAGAAAAATTTGTACACTTTCTGTGAAATTAGACCTGGAAAGGAGAGCCTTGTAATAGTTCCAGCATTCTATAACATCACCTGTGCCCAACTTCTACAAACTTTCCTATTATTACCTCTGTAAGAATTAAAAGTCAGGTCGTGTGGTGTGGAGCAGCAAATATTGTAAGACAATGTGTGATGGGAATTTGCAAGAGCCAATATTTAGCAGCTTGAAATGAGAAGCATCCAGGATAATTTTTTGCAATCACTTCCCTCAAATTCAGTGTGTATTACAACAAAATATGCAGGTAAATATTAAGGTATTTTCATCAGATGGCTTTAAATTAGTCTTTGGGCTTCCTTTCAGAAAAGAAAATAAAGAGCCTTTCGAGTGGTGGAGGAGCAGGGCGCTCTTCGTAGCGCTGTGGCTCTAAAGGATGGCACTGAGAGAACTGCTTGGAAATAATTCCATTTCCATGTTTAAAGCCTTGGTTATTTGAGTCCAGAATGCTTTAAAATTATCAGGTTTAGGCCTTGATGCTGCAAATTAACTTTGGGAAGGTAAAAGCAGAACAAAACCCCGCTGCAATTAGTAGGTCTGGTGCGGCCTGGGGGTTCTGTCTCACAGGGCTGTTTGTGGTGCTTTTTTCCAATGAAATATGTGATTTTTCCATCCATGCCAGCTGAGTAGCACCAAACTTCAAACATCCATCCAACAAAGGAGCTTTCCTTGGCTTTGTTTGGGAAGATCCCTTTGATTCTGCCTGTGTTTGGAGTGTGCCGCTGCGCAATCACGGCGCGTCTATCTGTGTCAGCCCTATTCAAAGAGCATCGCCGACTGACACCTGCTGAAGCCTTTAATTAAAAACCAGCTTAATCTCTGACAATCTCGACGTACATAAGCAAAAGTGACTGCATTTAATGCAGACTTTGAACTGCCATTCATTTAGGAATCAAAGATTTGGAAATGAAAGGCAGGGTGATGTTTGACTGGAATCCCTTCTTGTTGGCGTAGCCTGGTGCTGCTGCTGCTGCTGCTGCCAGCCCCTGGGAGCACCTTCTGATTCAGAATTGTGTAGAAAGGGGGAATCTAAGAAGGTGGCTGTCTTAAAAAAGTGTGTTTATCATAGAATCATAGAATGGTCAGAGTTGGAAGGGTCCTTAGAGATCATCAAGTTCCAACCCCCCTGCCATGGGCAGGGACACCTCNCAGGAGCACAGAGCAGAGGGGCAGAATCCCCTCCCTGGCCCTGCTGCTCACGCTGCTTTTGTTGCAGCCCAGGCTGGGGTTGGTTTCTGGGCTGCCAGCGCGCACTGCCGGCTCCTGGGGAGCTTCTCATCCAGGGGCACTCCCCAGTCCTTCTCCTCAGGGCTGCTCTCCAGCCATTCTCTGCCCAAAACTATCAAAACTATCAACTATATAGAAAATATATTTTAAATAGGCCATGTAGTGCAGAATTGCTCCTCCTTGGAAGGGTCAGCAGAGGGAACAGTATTTGTATTTCCAGACCTCATACCCTACAGAAAGAGATATATCATCTATATTTTTCCCAACTGTGTGAATTTTGCTGGGATAACGTGTCTTAAAGACTGACCTTAGTTTAGTTAGTTTTCGTTAATGTTAGTTCATATTCTCTTTTTCAAATCTCTCAGTTTTCCTCCTCCAAAAGACCTCCCCAGTGTTCTTGAAACAAATCTATAGATAATCTTGTATTGGGGGGGTTTTTTTGGTGGCAGCTGTTAATGGTAAATGGCAGTAAGTGATAACAAGATTTTAACTATTGAGGAGGAAAAGGAAGAAGGAGCAGCCTTTTCAGTTTTTGGACATCCCTAACTTCAGCTATTCCAGATCCTGCTGAAGGTGTCTATACTGGTTTCCAGCATAACAGTATGTCTGAGCTCTCCTGTTGGTACAAGCTGATGTTGGAATCCAGCTGTATTTCAACTTATGTCTCTTGTCTTTCTCCATCCCACCGTGCAGTGTTGTAGAACCTCAAGCAGTCTTCTCCATAAACCTCCTGTGGGTGCAACGTGGTGGTTCTTGGGTCCACCCAAAACCTTCTCCAGCCTGAACAAGCCCCGTCCCCTCAGCTTCATCACAGGGCCCGTGTTCCTGCTCCTGGCCCTCGTGGTGTCCCTCCCTTCAAGGTACTCTAGTTCATTGACAACTTTCTTGTATTTGGGGGCCCAAAACTTTACAGAGAAATATCAGGTTGGTCTTGATGCCAAAAAAAACCCAACAAAACCTTTCTGTAATTCTGTTATGTGGAGGTTTTTGTATGCTTGATCCCACTGGCCGGATAGAAGATGTTTTTAGTGAGACCTTAGAGGAGTCTTTTCCAAGCCAACTCTAGTTTTTGGGATAACAGACTTTATAATTTTTTCTCCAGTGGCCCCTAAAAGGATGTCCATGGAGCCACATACAGATAATGGGTTTAAAGATTGTCTTTCTGTAGCTGATACCTTGCTCAAATACACCCTTTCTGTCTTTATACTGAGACTCTGAGGTTAGTGTGGTTGAGTACATTGGAAGTAATAAAAAACAGACGCAGAAAAATTGTTGCATGTTTGAAAAAAAAAAAAAAATAAAATCATAAAATGAAAGAGGAAGTGCATCATTTATTATAACACCATGTAGACTAATGAAAAACATACTGCGGGCTGGAAATTTGTGAAGAGCTGAACTCAAAAAAAGTTTCCATTCCCTAAAATGCCTTGGGGCCTCCGGCTCTGAGCTGAGCTTGTAGCTGAAGAGGCCCTGTGGTAAACTGACATGAAAAATAACTGCGCCATAAACGTTCAGCTCCTGTTCCACAACAGTTGGAAGTAAGTTTTTAAAAAGTGTTGCCTATAGATATTGCCTGTACCTTATCAAAGCATGAGGGAGGCTGGAATAATAACTTGGGAGTTAAACACTGGGGAGATGGGCACTGGGCACACAGAAAAATGTTCCCTTCATGGTTCAGAGGAGAAGATGAAAAAGGTGAAGTGGCTTGCTGAGAGCAGCAGAGCAGCACTCGGTACTGGCAGAGCTGCTGTTACCACTAAGTAATTCCTGGCTTCTAGTCCTTTGCTCGTTAATTAGACCCGGGTGAAGAGCTGACCTGCTCCCACCAGGCTGAGCAGGTGCCAGCCCTCCCACTCCAGCATGTTCTCCAGCCTGTACCCTCAGGAACTGATGGTATCTGCACCATCGGTGCTCAGATGGTGTTGGCAAAGATGGTTTTCTCAAGAAAACTGAGTTTTGTGTCTCTTTAATCTCCTTGGCTTTCTCAAAGATGTGTCTTCCCTGCAGAGTCAGCCCAAGACTGGTCAACTTGTAAGGAAAGATGGGAATAAATGTGCTAGGACAAGAGGTGATGGTTTTAAACTGAAAGAGGGGAGATTTAGACTAGAGAGAAGGAAGAAGTTGGTTACACGTAGGCTGGTGAAACCCTGGCCCAGGTAGCTCACAGAGGTAGGAGATTCCCCATCTCTGGAAACCTTCCAGGTCGGGTTGGATGGGGCTCTGAGCAACCTGGTGTGGTTGGAGATGTCCATGCTCACAGCAGGGGGGTTGAACTTGATGGTCTTTCAAGATTGTTTCCAACCCAAACCATTCTGTGAGCAGGTTATGGCTTTGCCTTTCTCCTTCTACTTGATCGGCCCATGTCAACGTCTGAGTGCTGGTGTTCCTGCAGTTCTGCTGCATGACAGAGGTTGCCCTGCCTGGCACAGAGCCCTGGAGTGCCCTTCAGGACCATGGGATGCTTCCATAAAGTCCAGACTATAATTTACTACAAACCTATGTAGTAAATTGGCTGCTTCTTTGTACAAGACTTCTTAGGTGGCCGCTCTCTGATCTTCGAGCAGAAGGACAATCTGGAAGTTCCTACTACCTTACCTAACTCCTCAGTGAGGACTTGGCAATCCAGTGCCTTTTCACAGTAAACAGCAGGTCTAAAACTCCCAATTTTGGCAANGTGGAGCAACCTGCTCGAGGGAGAGGTGTCCCTGCCCACGGCAGGGGGGTTGGAACTTGATGATCTTTAAGGTCCCTTCCAACTCTGACCATTCTATGGATCACGCTCTGTGCAGCTTTTACAACGTAGAATATTTTCATCCCATGGTTAGGAAAAGGATAACGTAATGGTTTGTGATTTTGGCTGTGGCTGCAGAGCTGGTGGAATGAATGTGTCACGGGGAGGGGGGGGGGGGGGGNAGGTAGGAGATTCCCCATCTCTGGAAACCTTCCAGGTCGGGTTGGATGGGGCTCTGAGCAACCTGGTGTGGTTGGAGATGTCCATGCTCACAGCAGGGGGGTTGAACTTGATGGTCTTTCAAGATTGTTTCCAACCCAAACCATTCTGTGAGCAGGTGATGGCTTTGCCTTTCTCCTTCTACTTGATCGGCCCATGTCAACGTCTGAGTGCTGGTGTTCCTGCAGTTCTGCTGCATGACAGAGGTTGCCCTGCCTGGCACAGAGCCCTGGAGTGCCCTTCAGGACCATGGGATGCTTCCATAAAGTCCAGACTATAATTTACTACAAACCTATGTAGTAAATTGGCTGCTTCTTTGTACAAGACTTCTTAGGTGGCCGCTCTCTGATCTTCGAGCAGAAGGACAATCTGGAAGTTCCTACTACCTTACCTAACTCCTCAGTGAGGACTTGGCAATCCAGTGCCTTTTCACAGTAAACAGCAGGTCTAAAACTCCCAATTTTGGCAAATATTGTCACACATTGTACATTGGTGAAACAAAGACATGCAGCAATAGTCCCAGTGTAGGTTATGGGGGTACTTACATGAGGTGCCGCCCAGGAGAACGTCAGCCTGAGATTGAGCCACTGCGAGGAGAAAAGAAAGAAGAAAAAGGTGAATCAGCTATTTGTGGGTGGTTGAAAGAAATCAAATGCAAATTTAAATCAATTCTGATAAACACAGATTGCTGTCATTTATTTTGCCTGACACCTCTCTCTTCAGTTCTGGAGTCCTCAACNTGGCTTTATTTACATCTGTGAGGTGAGCTGGGGATCTTGAGGAAAAGCTGTGGATGGCTCTAAAAATAGAAACGTGGACTTCCTTCTCCTGGCTGAAAATGTCATGTTTGGTGGGTTCAAAGTGACACGTAACAGTCCCGCAGTGAAATATCTATCGTGTAATAGGATACTGTGATAAATGTCAGTTTGGTTTGTTGTTGTGAAACGCAGTGGGTTTGGCATCCTGTGTTACACTGGTTTTCCTGGGTTGCTGAGGATGGATTTGCTCCTTTGAACGCCGTGGGGTGGAAAAAAATATAGATTAGAGGGCTGGAGCACCTCTCCTATAAGGACAGGCTGAGAGAACTGGGGCTGTTCAGCCTGGAGAAGAGAAGGCTCCGGGGAGACCTTGGAGCAGCCTTCCAGGATCTGAAGGGAGCTCCAGGAGAGCTGGGGAGGGACTCTTGGGCAGGAAGTCTAGTGACAGGACGAGGGGGAATGGTTTTAAATTGGAAGAGGGGAGAGTTAGATGAGATCTTAGGAAGAAGTTCTTTGGTGTGAGGGTGGTGAGACACTGGAACAGGTTGCCCAGGGAAGCTGTTGATGCCCCATCCCTGGAAGTGTTTAAGGCCAGGTTGGATGGGGCTTGGAGCAACCTGCTCTAGGGAGAGGTGTCCCTGCCCATGGCAGGGGGGTTGGAACTTGATGATCTTTAAGGTCCCTTCCAACTCTGACCATTCTATGGTTCTGTGATTCTATGAATGAGTATATTTTATGAAATTATAAAAAGTATAGTACATCTGACCACTCAAAATCTGGAATGAGTATTTCAGTATGCAGTGTGACTCATCTAAAGGAGAAGGAAGAAGAAGTAAAGCACTAATTTCCCTGTGTTGCAATGAAAGGAAGGAATAAATATATGCACGCATATATATAGGCATTAAATAAAGTTAAGTGCTTTGCTTAGATAGATGATTAAACAGTAATTTTTGGAGAGCGAGGTAACTTTTAAGTATAGATGAGTTTTCCCCTAATGAGAGAGACTAACTAGTTCAAGGGTACTTAATTACAGTTGAATTTTGAAGTGAGCAGAATAATTTATTTGGGGAAAAACTGTTTTTTTTCACCCAACAGCAGCTCTAGGGCTCTGAAGACCACGCCGTGGTGGTTGGCTGATGGTCATGGTCTCTGCTTGGCTCCTCTCCTCAAACACAGTAATGGATGTGCCACAAATTCATGGAAAGAAACAGCAGATTTTCTGTTTGTACTTCCATAGGTGTTTAAGTTGCATTCAAGGACCTGGCAAGGCAGCTGCCCCCTGTGTTACAGCAGAAAATGAACATGGAGAGGTCTTCTCCTCAGTGTGTGTGAGGTGGGAAGGAGGATTTGAGTAGTTAAACTGGTGGACGTGAAAAGGCTTGGCTGATATGTTTCCTATGGAGCTGCTGTAATCCATCCAGGAGCTCCAACCCTGGAGGGACAGGCTGTAGGAGATGGCTTCTCCTGACCAGCGTAGGTTGTGGCTGTGGCCTCAGACCCATGTATGTATGGCCGTGACTAGAAGTAGACATGTGAATTCTCATTGAATTCAGCTCGTTAAGCCTCACAAACTTATTTATACACACAGTAAGGTGCAATATGGACATCTCTGTGCTGGGAACTGCTGTTGTGGGCTCACAGAGCCCGTGGGGTGGGTTGGAGAAAGGTCCTGCCTGCAGTGGTCACTGAGGAGAAGCTTCTGATTCCTGGTATCTCCTGACCTTCCTCTCTCCCTCCCGAGTGACTCAGCCGCTCTTCTGGACAGATCAGATTTTCTTGCTTTCCCATCCTTGCTGTTGTTGAAATACAGTTTCTTTTTGTGTAGTAAACATTGTTGGAGGAATGATTAAATCCCAAGGTGAATCAGAAAGGAGACGCCGAGCTCCACTCGCTGGTCTGCCCCACTCCGAGCCTGGTGGCCAGTAACCAGTTCTGCAGCGACAGCCCTGGAGCAGGTTTGCAGCTCTGCTGGGAGCTGGACCCGCTGGTTTTTGGTCTCCTAACATCAGCAACTTGGGTGGAATGAAAAGCTGGTTGATCAGTCTGAGGTGAAGTTGTGGCACGGACAAGAGCAAGCACGGTATTTCCAGAGAGTTGGAAGAACAGAGTGTGGTTTTAAATGCCAACTGTGACGTGTAACCTTGTTCTCGAGGCCTGTGTTTTATCTTCTAGCAAATATAAATTGTATATCGTGTTAATTGTGTGCCGTCCCACATCACATCATTACCTCTACGAGGCTATAGAGTGTACCATCAGCAGGTTTGCAGATGACACCAAGTTGGGTTGGCCAAGGTCAGGGAAGCTCTGAAGAAGGACTTGGATGGATTGGGTGGATGGACCAACGTTGATGGTATGAGCTTCAACAAGGCCAAGTGCAGGGTCCTGCACTTGGGCCACAACAACCCCATGCATGGCTATGGGCTTGGGGAGGTTGGCTGGAGATGTTTGACAGAAAAGGACCTGGGGGTTATGGTTGACAAGCAGCTGAATCTGAGCCAGTAGTGTGACCAGGTGGCCAAGAAGCATCATGGCTTGTAGAAGAAATAGTGTGACCAGCAGCAGTTGGCCCCCTGGACTGTTGAGGATCGTGTCCATCTCTGGGCACCTCAACACCAGGGAGATCTGGAGGTGCTGGAGCAAGNTGGCCAAGGTCAGGGAAGCTCTGAAGAAGGACTTGGATGGATTGGGTGGATGGACCAACGTTGATGGTATGAGCTTCAACAAGGCCAAGTGCAGGGTCCTGCACTTGGGCCACAACAACCCCATGCATGGCTATGGGCTTGGGGAGGTTGGCTGGAGATGTTTGACAGAAAAGGACCTGGGGGTTATGGTTGACAAGCAGCTGAATCTGAGCCAGTAGTGTGACCAGGTGGCCAAGAAGCATCATGGCTTGTAGAAGAAATAGTGTGACCAGCAGCAGTTGGCCCCCTGGACTGTTGAGGATCGTGTCCATCTCTGGGCACCTCAACACCAGGGAGATCTGGAGGTGCTGGAGCAAGGGCAGGGGAGGGCAACGAGGCTGGTGAAGGGCCTGGAGAGTAAATCTTGTGAAGAACGATTGAGGGAGCTGGGATTGTTCAGTTTGAGGAAGAGGAGGCTGAGGGGAGACCCGGTCACTCTCTAGAACTACTTGAACAGACATTGTAGAGAGGTTGGGAGGGTCAAATCTGTTCAAGAAAGGATGGGGCACAGCGTTTGTTCTGCCAAGTTGCTCTGGATTAAGATACTTTTAAAAAAACCAACAAAAACCCCAAACAATCCCCTGCTCAACTGATAAACACTCAAATTTCAACGGGAGACAGAACCCCAAAAAGAAGAGGTAGCTGAGAGGAGCTGAAGCACGTTAGATCCTTGAACTGAAAAATTCAGAGCTATCAGAGAGTTGTCTTGCCAGGGAAATTAAGATTTCCATACAAAGATGTTAAACTCCAAGGTTAATATTTGCAGTGATGTTAATTTTGGGGGGAGCAAGACACGAGGGGCAACGAGCCAGCAGGGAGGGTAGCAAGGATCTGCCACCCGAGTGCCTTCAAACCCGGCGTTTGGGCAGCTCTCTGTGTGCTGCCATTTAGCATAAAACCATTAATTGAGAAGCTCCTCAAAGTGAGGCCTGTCAGCCCTAATATTTTCTGGGTGATTTGAGCACGGCCAGAGAATAAGATAAGCATCTTTACAAATCCACTTGGCTTTATGTCAAACGCAAGAGCTGGTTTCTCAGGGACAGGAGCCCCTGGAAAAATCTCATTTTCCATGCAAAAACCAACCCAGTTCTGCTCATCATCCTCCCGGCCACAGCAACAGGGTTTTTGGGGGGCTCAACTGAACAACATGCAGTTATTTTTCTAAGAAATTCCTTTTTTTGCATCAGAGCTGGGCTTATCTCAGGAACAATCTGTCATTCTTTATATTTTAAAAGAAATCTGTGCTTTTTAAGTTTGTGCTAACAAAGCATTTTCACTGCTACTCAGGAGTTGAAAATTAAAAATTATTCCAGCTTTTTTGGCAGATTTTGTTCTGTGGTTTGGTTTTGGTGGGTTTTTTTTCCCCTTTTTAAATCAAGCTGGTGAGCACTCCCAGTGCAAATCAGCTTAATTTGCCGAGGAGCTAAAACTTGGAGGGAACAAGGCTATTTTCCAAACAAATAGATGAAGTTAAAGTTGTGGATCATCTGAATCAGATGGCTCCAGACTTCCAGCCTAAGCGAAGAAAGCAGAGGTTATGACATCCCACAGCTGGGACAAGTCCTGCTCATAAAGCAGCGTTAAATCAAGACCATTTGGCCCGTTCAGGCGGTTGCTTGTGTGGAAGTGAAATATCCCAGGAGAGCATTGAGAAAAAAAAAGAAAGGAAAACAGGGAAAGTTTTGGTGTCTCAGCCAAAACCCGTTCCTTGGCCGAGCGCTACCAGGGACCCCGTTGCCCCCAGAGCAAACGACTGGGGAAAGGTGCTGCCAAGGGATTGCTCCTGGTTTATTTCCACCCCGTCACAGGGAATGAGAGTTAAACCCCTTCACAAAATACGCAGGCAAGTTGAGTCCCAGCTCGAGAGAGCTGGGACTGATCAGCCTGGAGAAGGCTCCGGGGAGACCTGATAGCAGCCTTCCAGGATCTGAAGGGAGCTCCAGGAGAGCTGGGGAGGGACTCTTGGTCAGGNCCAACTCTGGCCATTCTATGATTCTATGATCAATCTGTAATTAATGCAGCTGTGTTCAGAGATGGAGACATTTGCAGTGTTTCTGGCAGTAATTCACCCCCTTGCAGGGTGTGGAGCTCGGCACATTTTAAACATTCTCTACTTGTACTGATTATTTTTTTCTATTTTTTTTTCCTAGTCAAATGAAGAATTTATAACATGCTGGGTCTCATATTCCAAGGCTGTTTGTTTCTAAAGCTCCACGCAGAACTTGGACTGGGTCGTAAATTTCTGTAGATGAAATGAAGGCTGATTAGAATTTGAATATTAAGGAAGGAAACGGCCTTGGGTAGCGCGCTGCGGAGCAGAACAGCCCTTCTGTTAATACACAAGAGTATCACTGTTTGCTTGAACTTTGCCTCCCAAGCCAGTTCCCACTTGTGCCTAGAAATCATAACTCCGATGCCTCCCCTTTGAGAACGCTGAATGTTATCCTGGTCCAAGCTGATAGCATTTTCCAACAGCAAAAAATGATCTTGATTATCAAACTACTAGATCATCTGCTCCTAAAATTGAGGTATAGTACATGGTGTTGGTTGATAAACAAAGCAGAGTTGTGATGGTATATCAAGCCAGTCCAGTTCTGTCTCTTTCTAAATTAAATGGAAATGGGCTGCCCAGGGAAGGGGTTGAGGCACCATCCATGGAGGGATTCAAAGCTGGGTTGACCCAGTGCTTGGTGACATGGGTTGGTGATGGGTTTTATCAGAGTTAGGTTGATGGTTGGACTGGATGATCTTAAAGGTTCCTTCCAAACCTTGACAATTCTATGATTCTAAGAGGTTTTTCTTCTTTATTTATATAGAAGAGGTATATAGAGGTTCTTCTATATTTATATGCAATAACATATTGTATATTGTACTCTTTGTGATATGAATGAAGAGAAATGATAATATATATTTTTTTGTTGAGTCAAGCAAAACAACTGAAGTTTCTGTTCCTGGCTCTCATTTTAAGCACTTCTGTGCCCACTTTGTGCTCCCAGTATGTCATGAGCTTGTGCCAGGAGTGGTTCCAGCAGCTCCTTTATCGGCGTAAGCCATAGCTCCATCCGTGTCCTCCCGTGTCCTCCTCCCCTGCCCTCTCTGGTAACTGGATTGGATGTAATTCTCTGGCTTAGCATTACCCTGAACACATCTTGGTTGCACATTTACAGCAAAATGTTGTTGCCCGAGCGTGGAATCACATTCTGGAATTATTACTTGGAACTGGATTCTGGATTCTGAGCTCTGGGAGGGTATTATTAGCACAGTACAACTAATCATTTTCTTACAAGGGGAATGACAGTCGCCGCTTTGTTTCGATGCTGCGGGTGTATTTATAGGATCCTGGTGCCCAAAGAGGGTGGTGAAACTTGGCTGCTCCCCCCGCTGCTCCCCCTGGGTTTCTTTCATTGTCCAGAAGAAGCGAGGACATTCCCAGCTCCGCTGGGGAGGGACTCTTGCTCAGGAAGTCTAGTGACAGGACGAGGGGTAATGGTTCTAAATTGGAAGAGGGGAGATTTAGATGAGATATTAGGAAGAAGTTCTTTGGTGTGAGGGTGGTGAGGCACTGGAACAGGTTGCCCAGGGAAGTTGTTGGTGCCCCATCCCTGGAAGTGTTTAAGGCCAGGCTGGATGGGGCTTGGAGCAACCTGCTCTGGGGAGAGGTGTCCCTGCCCAGGGCAGGGGGGTTGGAACTTGATGATCTTTAAGGTCCCTTCCAACTCTAACCATTCTATGATTCTATGATCATCAGGACTGATGGGATGTCCACCAAGACAGACGTCTGTTTGTTTTCCTTTGTCCTTTACATGTTCTGTCCGACTTCAGAGTTTATTATCCATTTTTAAGAAGTTTTGTTTGTAGTTCTCACACCATCAAAATGTCACTTCAGTGGCACAGCCTGAAATGTATTTATCCCACCCCAAAGACTCGAGGGTTTATGCACAGACTGTCAGGCAAGTAGCTTGACTTTCCATCTCTGCCCTTTTCCCTTTGATCACTTGTGGAAAGTGTTTGAAATGTGTGCCTGGTGCTGGTGCCTGTCTCTGTTCCATTGGGTGTGTTTGATTTTGGAGCTAAAGGGATTAAATGCTAAAGGTTCTTTTTGCGTGTGGACGTAACAGCGTTATGGTTTGCTTCTGTTCGGTCAGAGCAAGGCAATTCCTGGGGTTTAAGGCCTTTTTTCAGTAATGAAAAAATAGAGCAAAAACCAAAAAGACCACCAAGAGGCCACCAAAAGACCACCAAAAGGCCACCAAGATGATTAGAGGGCTGGAGCACCTCTCCTATGAGGACAGGCTGAGAGAGCTGGGACTGTTCAGCCTGGAGAAGAGAAGGCTCCGGGGAGACCTTGGAGCAGCCTTCCAGGATCTGAAGGGAGCTCCAGGAGAGCTAGAGAGGGACTCTTGGTCAGGAAGTCTGGTGACAGGACGAGGGGGAATGGTTTTAAATGGGAAGAGGGGAGATTTAGATGAGATCTTAGGAAGAAGTTCTTTTGTGTGAGGGTGGTGAGGCACTGGAACAGGTTGCCCGGGGAAGTTGTTGATGCCCCATCCCTGGAGGGGTTCAAGGCCAGGCTGGATGGGGCTTGGAGCAACCTGCTCTAGGGAGAGGTGTCCCTGCCCAGGGCAGGGGGGTTGGAACTTGATGATCTCTAAGGTCCCTTCCAACTCTGACCATTCTATGATTCCATGAAAACAGAAATGTATTTTTATCATTTTGGGGGGTTTGTGCTGTAAATTGGAGCAGAAGGAAGAAACCACATCAGAGAAAATACTGAAAGTTTAAAAAAAGTCAAATTATTGCATTACATCATCTATATTGTAAGAAAGGCACAGATAAACTCTTACTTTCTTAGTGTTTTTCCCCCCCTGTATTAACCCCTCCCTTAGTGTTCCAGTGACCAGGAATATATATATAATTATATATATGTGTGTTTATGGCGAATTGGTGTAACGGATCTGAGTCTTGAGGCAAAAAAGAGTTGTATTCAGAGATTTTTGTTTTCCTTCTCTTTCTTAAAGTTGAAAAATGGTAATATTTCCTTTCCTTTTCGGACTCCCAGGCTGGACCAGCGCTCTATAAGCTGATCCCAGAGCACGTGTGCTCTTTGCAGAGCCTCTGAATTCTTCCGTCCCGCGTGTGGCAGTTGTTGGGTTGGTTGGGTGTCTGCCTTAGATGTAGCAGTTAATTAATGACCTCGTTAAAGGCTTCTGTAGCGATTCAGTGCTCGACATGCCATGATTCTCTGGAGAGACTCATTTCTTTCTGGTCCCAGACGTTATCTTTAATCAGAGAGTAAGGAGGAAGCCGTTGGAACCGAGATGTCTTCAGATAGAGTATGAGCAAACGCAGAAGTTCAGACCCTACCAGATGGTTTTACAAAACTGGAAGGGAGGAGCTGACTGTGGTTTTGCCTACAAACGCTCTTTATCTGTTGAGTTACAGCTTTTAATTACTCACCAACTGTGAGTGATTTTGTGTCAGCCATGGGAGCTGCATGAGCACTCAAACTGAATTATTAGGACAAGTTTTTTCCTAGATGTGTTTTTACTGCTTCCCGCTCCCTTCCCTCAGAAGCTGAGAAGAAAGGAGCACTGGTCTTGAGTAGACAAAGCTGCAGAGCCAAAGCCAGCCCATCCTACTGATATCTCATGCCGACCACTCCCCAAATCATCCAGACATCGTGCAAAACCAGAGTGATATGGGGTTGAATAGGACCTCTGGAGGTCATCCAGTCCAACCTCCAGCTAGAGCAGGTTAAACAGGAACGTGTCCAGGTAGCTTTGAACATCTCCAGAGAAGGAGACTCCATACCCTCTTTGGCCAGCCTGTTTTAGGTTCTGCCACCCTCAAAGGAAAGAAGTATTTCCCATGTTCCAGTTTGTCCCCCTTGCCCCATGTCCTGGCACCAGCATCAAACCAACCACTATGGTGATACTCAGTGCCACCAAAACCGAACCATACTGCCCTTAGCAAGAGGAGCCCAGTGCTACATCATGGTGTTCCTGGTCCTAACCATGGAGAACTTCCCACTCTCAGTGGTACCTGTCCTACTGGATATGGGTGTTGAACAACCACACAACTGCAGAATCAACCAGCCATGTATGTATAGACCAGAGTGTCCCCACCAGCACTGAAAGAACATTTGCAGCTTTGCTCAAGCTGTCCCCACCTCAAGAGTTCCCAGAAGACCTGGTGGGAGTGCAGCGTTACACCTTCACCCACCATTTCTTCCTGAACGATGATGCTTTGTCCAGCGCTTCTTCTGGCGAAGCCATCTTAGTTTTATCGTAGTAGTTTCTAATTACTCATTTCTGCAAGATCACCACAAGCCAAGTGCTCTGTGAGCAATTATCCCAAGAAGTTATTAATTAATGTGGAGTCACTACAGCTTTTTAAACTAATTGCTTCTACCGATACCATCAATCCACTTCCCTCCACTTCTTGGGCAGCCCTTCGTGTGTCCAAGCTCGGTGCTAACGAAGGTACCGAGGTGCTACCAGGGCTCATTCCTGGTGGCACTGGTTGGCGCTGGAGACAAACAGCTCCAAAAGACCCCGCAGACCAAGCCAGTGAGGTATTTTATGCTCTATTTTTTTTTTAAATTCTGATGATCAGTCTGGAGGAAGAGCCACAAAAATGCGACAAAACTTTCTATCTTTGTAGTGGATTTTGCGGCTTCCTATTTGCAACATTTGTTGCCTGTAAATTTTTGCGCTTTGGCCAAAATGAGACCGTTTTTATGGCTTTACTTCCAAATGTGTTGAAAGCGTGTGTTGCTGGGTTATTTATTGTGCAGCACTTAAATAACTTTATGTACTGAACATGTGCTACAGCGGGATTCACAAATGGCATCTCTCTCAGTGGGACTTTGGAAATGCTGGTGGTGTCCTGTTCCTGCTTTTTGAGGGAGAGAGAGCATTTGAAAGTGTTTGGATGGAATTATGAAAAGAATTGATACTCCCCCATAATAATAATTATAATTAATAATTAATAGCTCCCCAGCCTGGAGTCCTGTGTCCAGCTCTGGAGTCCTCAACAGAGAAAGGACATGGACCCGGTGGAATGGGTCCACTGGAGGCCACCAAGATGATCAGAGGGATGGAGCACCTCTGCTGTGAGGACAGGCTGAGAGAGCTGGGGCTGTTCAGCTTGGAGATGAGAAGGTTCCAAGGAGACCTCAGAGCCCCTTCCAGTCCCGAGAAGTCCCTTTTGGGGGTCTGGAAGGGGCTCTAAAGTCTCCCCAGAGCATTCTCTTCCAAGCTGGTGAGACCCTGGCCGAGGTTGCCCAGAGAAGCTGTGGCTGCCCCATCCCTGGAGGGGTACAAGGCCAGGTTGGATGGGGCTTGGAGCAACCTGCTCCAGGGAGAGGTGTCCCTGCCCATGGCAGGGGGGTTGGAACTTGATGATCTTTAAGGTCCCTTCCAACTCTGACCATTCTATGATTCTAAGTCATTAGAGTCCTGGGAACATTAAGCCTAATTGGATTGGCTTCCAAATACAACCCTTAGTCTGAAAAGCTAAGAAATGTAATGAAAGTTTTAAGGCTTCTATGGTGGGTGAAGGATTTCAGAGATCTCTGCTGTGCTCTCTGATATGGGTTATGTTTCTGACACCTCCCCATGTGGGATTTAGAGCAGGGATTTTTTTATTATTATTTAAAAGGAAAGATAAACACTTTGGCAGCGGGTCGGCTCTGAGTAGATAAAAAAATCTTGACAAGCACTTGTAAGAGGAACTGTATTAGAAAGTTATTTTTTGGCTTTTATTTCCAGTAGATTTATACGCTGAGCCCTTTAGGAGCTGTTCCAGGTTAATTACTCATTTGCAAGTAACAACTCCTTCCCAGTCTTTTGATCAAACTTTCAGTTTTAAACTGATGATAAACCTCGAGATGGTTATGCTTTTCACTTCTCCAGGCTTGGGTTTTTCCAGCCTGTTAGAAATTTTGCATGGATTTAAATAGGAATATTCCTGCATGGATTTAAATAGGAATATTTCTGCTCTCAAACGTTTATTCCTGTCACCTCCAGGGCATGGTGACACCTTCTGCTGCTGTAAGGGGGGGTGTTGTCTGGCTAAAAATTTAGCCCACAACAAAAACTGTACTTCAATGCAGCTGACATACCTGAGCAGCATTTAATTAGTGGCAAAAATTAGTACCTGAACTAATTCTGCCCGTCGAAGTAGGAGATGAAGTGTTTTGCTGTATCAGTTCTTATAGTGTGTTTGTTTTTTCCCATTAAAACACTCCCATTCCTAAAGCATTTCCCACCAGTGTCCTTCAGCAAGAACCTTTTAGGAAAGGTCTGATTCCAGACCTGGTAAAGTAAAGTATCTGAAAATCTTATGAATTTCATCCTGTGGTGACTGAAGGGGAAAAAGTCCTTCTACATAAATTTGTTCTCTGTCTAAGCAGATAACCAGCCAGCTGCATTCCAAATATTTGCTCAACTCATCCAATATTGGTCTAGATTTTGAAAACAGATTAACCCAATGTTTGAAGAAATAGACATTTTGTACCAGAACACTTGTCTGCGTCGTTACTTCTGGACCGATGACCCCGAGGGCTTTGGGTCCAAATAAAATGAAAATTAGTCAAAAAACCCCATTTTTCCCCCCTGGATAATTCTTCCCGTTGCATTAAAATAATGCCATTGGATGTTTGAATTATTTTCATAATTAAAACTTTAATAATTCACTATGAGTCAAGTTATAGAGCTGTCTAATGCTGGTAATGTGGATTCTTTCTTCTGAAGGAAGTGAAAATATAAGGAATAGTTAAAATTACAGCCTGTCAGAACTGAGTGGATTGGGTATAGCTATATGCAACCTTTAAATGAGAAAACAAGATTGTGAGACGGAGCAATTTACAGCTTAAATTAAAAATAAAACTTACTGATTTTTCACTAGTTTTTACTTTAGTTCTGCATAAAGCAGCCAAACTCGGGAAGTTCTTCTTGCTCATTTTCTTTTCCCATTTTTCCAATGAGAAAGGCACACCAGGGTGTCAGATCTGAGCAATTACCTCTGCCCCCGACGCACTGTTCCGCTGGGTTACTTTTATATCCTCTCTGTATTTTTTGGCACAGAGGTAACTTGATGGTGGAACATCAATTAGGTTTGGTGATAAACAGGTGGGTTCAGAAGGCAGAGTGCTAAATAAAACTAGTCCTGGGTGGAAATTCTCTATATTTTTTAGTGGGGTGTTTGATTTAGATGCTGGATCACCCCCCACCTGTCTCAGGGGCTGGTATTTGAATCACGACCGTTAGATACCCATCCCTCTTCCAGCTCTCGGAGCTGGGAACTCATTTTCTGCACATTTAGTGTGCTCAGTAGCTAAAACCAGGAGTGTGCTCAGACACACCAGCATGGAAAACATATTTTTGCATGCTCATTAAGACTATGAGATTTTAAGCAGACCTAATTAAAGCTTTTGCCGTAAGTTTTCGGTGGGTACTTACGCTCTGATCAGTTCTGGCTGTAGAGCACATCGCAGGGTGTATCCCTGCCAGGGGACAGACCCTGGTGGTTGTTCTGGGCTCTGTTGACATCACCGTCAGCCCTTTGAAAAAGTTTAACTTTTAACAGGGAGCTGCCACTTGTTTTGAGTTATTCCTGATGCCTTCAGAGCCGGCGCGACCCCCAGAGGAGAAACGCAAAGGGGTAGGATGGAAGGTGGCAACGTGTCTTCTCCTCTGCCTCTAACAGCCTGGACCACACAGTAGGTTTGAATTTGTATAATCATAGAATCATAGAATGGTCAGAGTTGGAAGGGACCTTAAAGATCAGCAAGTTCCACCCCCCCTGCCCTGGGCAGGGACACCTCTCCCTAGAGCAGGTTGCTCAAAGCCCCATCCAGCCTGGCCTTGAACCCCTCCAGGGATGGGGCATCAACAACTTCCCTGGGCAACCTGTTTCAGTGCCTCACCACCCTCACAGGAAAGAACTTCTTCCTAAGATCTCATCTAAATCTCCCCTCTTCCAATTTAAAACCATTCCCCCCTCATCCTGGCACTAGGCTTCCTGACCAAGAGTCCCTCCCCAGCTCACCTGTAGGGTCTCTTCAGATTTTCGTGTGGTTTAACATGTCCCTCAGCCCTGTTTTGCCCCTGGTGTTACCCCATCTATTCCCCAGGGTCCTCCCCTGCACCCACCAGATCCTCCTGCTCTTCTGCTTTCACTTCTCCTTCCATTCCTTCCTGCCCCTGAACATTCTCCCAGGTCACTTCAGTTTCTTCTGCCTTTTTACTGCAACCTCTCGGGGGAACAACCCGAGGTCAGACCCTCGGAAGCCAAAAAAAAAGCATGTTTTCTGGCTTTGCTGGGCTCCTTTTGAAAATTAGAGGGAAATAGTTGAAAACCCAAATTCCCATGAGATGCCCAGCAAGCCTGGAAAGCGGCCAATCCCAAAAGATCTGTGGTAAGGGTCACCAAGATGCTCAGAGGGCTGGAGCACCTCTCCTATGAGGACAGGCTGAGNGAACTAGGTGGAGGAGTAAGGAGTTCATCATCCCTGTACTTGGAAGGTAGGATATGCAGAGCAACATCACGAATTTTACACTTATTACGTTGTGTATATAACACTCAGATTTATTTTAAGGAATGGTATTTTCAGCCAAAAGCAGGTTCTTCAAGCTGCCCAACCTCTTGCTTCCACCTTTCTATCACCTCTGCTTTTTGCCAGCAGAAATAATATTCACAGTGAATGGAATTAAGGAGCTGATTTGGTTTTACAGTAACTTTGGGGGTGGGGGGGTGGGTAGAGAAGTGATTTTTTAACCCAAAATCATTCAGACTCTCATGGCAACCCGAGGAAGAGGTGGGAGAAAAATGCAGAATGTGTCTTTTGGCAACTGTGCTGACTTTAAAACTATTACCTGAGATTCTTTTATTCATAAGGAAAGCTTTCTTTACAGCCCAAACAGAGGTGTTTGGTCGTGTCATCTTTCACTTGCAAGCTAAAATATACAACATCTCATTTATAAGCGTATCGCTCGCGCCGCTGCGGTCGCCCTCTGGCTATCTGTCTTCCAGTAAGTTAATGATTTCTATTCTATATAATGTGGATATTCCACGGGAGAGGAAGAAATCAAAGCTCTGTGTAAGGACATTAAGCTTTTAGGCCCATGGACAGCTTAAACAGCCTCGCAGCTGCTTAACATATGCCCTCCGCCTGAACCCGCTTTATCACCCCGGCTCTGGCTCCTCTCAACATATAAAAAAGTAGGTTGATGTGATTGATAGTTGGTTCTACAGGGTTTGTCGGGGTGAACCCAATCCTGGTGCATATTGATGCAAGGATACAGGGAAATAAAGCTGAAAAACTAACAGGGAACAAAAAAATAATAATAACCCAAGCATTTTTTTTTCCCCATTCATTAAGCTCACTTCAGGCAGCTCGGGCTGTTTGCTGGTTTTCCAAAGCAGCAATTGCTGAGTGATTTAGGGAACATCCCTGCTTTTTTGTTTGGATTCTGTTTGTGAAACCAACTGGGGTTGTAAAGCTGTCAGCTTGGGAACATTCCGTGTGTTTTGCCGGTGAGGGCCTCGTGTGTGCAGAGTTTTATATTTTTCTCTCCGTTTTGGGTGCCGTTTGGATTCTCCAGGATATATCCCTGCTCTTCTTGGGGCTGCTCAAGAGAAGGAGTCCCGTGGCCACCTTGAGAGCAGTGGGAATCTTCAAAGTAATTATGAAATTGCACCTGGGATTGGTCGTTAGGTAAATGAATGTGTAAGATCTTGCATTATCTCGCCCTTGGCCAAGCAGGGGGGTGGGAGAAGTCTCTGCTGATGCTTAAAAACACCTGAAATCCAGCTGCAAGTGAATCGTGCAGCTAAAGGTGGGCTTTTCTGCCCCCAGAAAACACTGGAATATTATCCAGGTGGTTTCATGTATTTATTTCACATTTTCTATTCCTATTGGTTCCCAAGGGGAGGCAGATTGAAGGTATCAAGCATCTAATCAAATGACATAAACCTTGATGTGACAATTGTAGAAGAAGGAGAGAGGAGCTGGGTCACCTTTGGGGGCTCAACAGCATCCTGGCTATAACTCTTTAAGTTTCTTCGATTATTTCTTGTTCTTGTTGATCTCTGAGCAGCATTTCCATCATCTGCATCCCCAGCAGTGTGGCCAGCAGGGCGAGGGGAGGGATTCTGACCTGATCTGGGGAGACCCCCCTTCCTCCAGCTCTGGAGCCACGAACATCAGAAGGACATGGCCAGAGGAGGCCATGGAGGTGCTGGGAGGGCTGGAGCCCCTCAACTGGGAGGACAGGCTGAGAGAGTTGGGGGGTTCAACCTGGAGATGAGAAGGCTCCAAGGAGACCTCAGAGCCCCTTCCAGTCCCCAAAAGCCCCCTTTTGGGGCTTTTGGGGACTGGAAGGGGCTCTAAGGTCTCCCCCAAGCATTCTCTTCCAAGGTGGTGAGACCCTGGCCCAGGTTGCTCAGAGAAGCTGTGGCTGCCCCATCCCTGGAGGGGTTCAAGGCCAGGCTGGATGGGGCTTGGAGCAACCTGGTGTGGTGGGAGGTGTCCCTGCCCAGGGCAGGGGGTGGCACTGGGTGATCTCTAAGGTTCCTTCCAACCCAAACCATTCTGTGATTCCATTTTCACCACCTCCATGGTGTGTGTTCTCCTGAGGAGAGCAGGGCTTTCATCCTTGGTGCTGTATTTCCCAGCAAATGACAGGGAATTGGAGCCCTGGTGGGGCAGACACAATGTGCTGACGTGCAAAAATGTACACAAAACAGAAGAATTCAGGAATGTTTATCCAGTTGGAGGCTTTAGGAGCTCTAACTTTTTATTATTACTATTATATTGTATGTAAAAATGAATCTGTGCTTTAGGAAAGGAGGAAATGCATTTCTCTGGTAGATTGTGCTGAACACCTGCCTGAAAGCTAGGAATTTTTAAGGGAAAAAATTCCACAGTTGGTTTAAATATATGTCACTCCAGGCAAGTGGCAAAGTTTGCCTTTAAACTTCCAACACGGAGCTGGTTTCCTGCCATGAAAGCTGTCGAGCACGCTTGGCTGAATCAAATCATTATCTTTCATTTCCAGTTGTATCCCCAGGTCTAATCAGAGCAAGATCTGGGTGTAGAGGTACCAAAAAAAATATAATAATAATAATAGTATGTTGTAAACATTTTCAAAGCCAGGAAAAGTATGAATCATGCTCCTGTTTATAACTTGAAAGTTGGAATTTATCGTGAATTTACACCTCTTGCTGTTACTGGACGCCGGGTTGGGCATGTACAGGGGGGAGAGAAGTCGCTGCTTCCAAATGGCTTTGGAATTTGTAAAGTCAATTAATGGAAGTTTTTAAGGGTCAATGAATGCATGAAATACATGGAGAGTTCATTCAGAGAACCTGCAAGAACCTTGTGCAGGAAATACAGTGGGTTTGTCTTTGCTGTCTTGAAAGAAAAGCAGGTGGGGACCTCCCTGGCTTCTGGCCCAACATTCCCTGGTGGCCCTGATCTCCTGGGTCAAGTAGCCACACTGCCCAGCGCTCCAGTTCTAGCCCCACCACCTCCCAGTATGGCTTTATCTCCCAGTATTCCAAGGGAAAATACTCATTTCTAAAGTTTTGAAAAGGAAAAAATAATGGTATCTTTGTCAAACTTGATTCTTTTTCTTTTATTTTGGAGATTTGTGGTTTTATTTAGCATTTTAGGAGACATCTTGACTTTTAATTTCATCTCCAACAGAGAAGTTCATCAGAAGATTCTAAATATCATAGAATCATAGAATGGTTAGAGTTGGGAGGGACCTTAAAGAATATGGTGTCTACTTTCTCATTTCCCATTGGCAACACCAGAATGGCTCATGTTGTTAGAATCTTTACTTTAATTTTTATTTTAGTTTGCTTTTTCTGTTTGAAATTCAGAATTTCCCTTGGGATGGACCTTCTGTTCGCTATTAATCTCTCTCTCCCTTTGCTCTCCTTTTCTTCTGCCACACATGAGGTTTTTCAGAGCTTTGCAGTCTGCTCCCGCTCGGGCTGTTATCCCATATTGACTCTTTCACTAAAAATCCAGAAATTTACCTCGATGGTCCCATTTCTGACCATCTCCGGTGCTGCCCTGTGGGCAACGAGGAACTTTGTGCTCTTCCCACCTTCCGACTGGCCTTTCCTTTGATCCCTGCAAAACTGCACGATAACAAAAAAAGGTGTGGGATAAACTTAAACCCCCCAGTTCATGGGGTTGGTCTGAGCTTTCTTGTATTTTGCATGTTAATTCCAATTTTAATTGCCTGCTCTGTTTTATACTTAACCTTAAAATCTTGTGGGCAACTGCTGCTTTTCAGTTGTGTTTACGCTTGGTTTGTCAAAGGTGTAAAACACAACTTTTGTGTGAAAAACCTGATTTTGAAACTAATGCAGGTCGTAAATTCAATCCACCTGAACTTGGGCATTTATTTTATAAGTATTTATGAGCTGCTTATTGTTGAAATGCAGATTAATACCATTTGATTTTGGGATAACTTGCCGGCTGCCTTAATTCCAAAGGAAGCAAATGCCACCAGCACCTTGTTTTGTGCTGCTTCTACGCCGATGTTCTTCAGTGTGGTCTGTTGAAATACCAACAGGTTTTATGGAGTATTTTCACTAAAGAGTCGACAGGTTTTAATTTAGGCTCTTAAATCATCATTGTTTTTCAATTTTCTGCCCTGCCTCGCACAGGCGTAATGAGGGCACACCTGATGCTATAAAAACCAGATGGCATTTCGGAGTTCCAGGACTGCCTGATAAATTTGGAGAGCCCAAGAGTTGGTCCTGTAGACACAGAGTCATCGGGGAGCTCACAAGGACAGAAAGTGTGTAAAAACCTCACTAAATAAATAAGATTGGGGAATAGATTGTGCTTTAATTTCAGAGACTTTCAAAACGCTGGAGAATACGGGTGGAATTTTATCAGGGAGCTTTCCAGGAGACCATTTCAAACTGCCAAGTAATTTATTCAAATTCTTTTTTTTTTCCTACCAGTCGTGTTTAATGAGACAGAACTACTTGCACTTGACATTGTGGTCGGGAGAGCAGCAGGGGCACCTGGAGGGACCTGGAATCATTCATGCCAGCTCTGAGAACCCTTGGTTCTTCACCTTCCTCCTTCAGACTAAACTCCTGAAAACAGGGTGCTTGGTGGGAACTGAACTGCCCGTGAGATGCAAGTGAAGCTTTATAAAACTTATTCCTTTAAACATCCTGCATCCAGGTGTTCAGAGATCTATTCATGGAAATTATAAATGGATTTACGAGAATAATCACTTTGCAGGAAGCAATTGGCATCGTTTCAGTCTGGTTATCACGGGACACAAGGGCAGATGCAAAGCTCTGTGATGTCCATCAAATCCATCCCTCACTTTGTGCTAAGGTGTCTCTCTCTTCACAACCAAATTTAGGATTCTCTGTCTCCCAAGCCATTTCTCCTATTGTAAAGCAAATCTTTTCTTTTTTCTCTTTTTTTAGTGTCTCCTTTTGGGTTTTATTCATCACAAATTGAAATTTCATGAAAATTGGATGTTCCTCTGTACGTGTTCAGGTGCAGCTGAATATTTAAGTAGATGTACATATGGAATACATTTTGGAATATTGAGTCCTCAACATAGAAAGGACATGGAACTGTTGGAACAGGTCCAGCGCAGGGNATCTTTAAGGTCCCTTCCAACTCTGACCATTCTGTAATTCTATATTTAACTATTTCTTTTTAAAAAGATCTTAGCAGAGTACAGTGATACTAGTTTTCTGAAATGAGAAATGAATGAATAGGAATTTGTTGAGATATTATTTTTTTTCTTTTGACTGAGTGGAAGAGCACAGGCAGTTTGAAAGTAGAAGTGTGTACTAGAACATTAATTCCTTCTCACTCCTGTTGAACTCTTGGGCTGAAGCTAATGACAACTTGTTGGTAAAGAGGTATGTGGATTTTTAGGGGGGTTGGTAGCTTTTTATTCTTCTTGTTAAAAATAATATTTCTTAAATAAAACAAGGATTCCTGTTTGAATCAGAAGGAAACCTGCCTGCCTAGGGATTGATAACTCCTTATTTTCATTTAATAATTAGTCTTCTGTGTCACAAGTCTTTCCCGTAGTGGGGGAGATGTACCTTCTCCAACCTGTAGGTTTAATTATGTTCCATTTTTGAATCAGAATGGGTACAGTACCGAGGAGCTGTCAGTTTGAGACTGAGCAAATTAAATATACCAAGCCAGATGAATTCATTACTGGAAGCATGAACAACTGGTGCTAATGAGAAAGTAGATACCTTGAAGCTTCCAGTATTGAAGTAGGGTCAGATCACCTTCATTTGGAAGGGATGGCCACGCTCTTTTTCCACCAGTGTGGGCACAAGTATTGTGTTTCGCCCCAGATATTTGTCCTTTTACTGTTGAATTTCAGCAGTTTTGGAATAGTCATTCCCCTCTGGAATCCCAGACCTTTCCCTTCATAAAGATTTAGATAGGTGAGGTTAAACCAAGATGTTTGTCCTCCCACCTTTAAAGGTTCTCCTTCTGCCTTTGCTGACTGATACTTTATGGACTGTTTTCAAAAAGCTCTTTTTCCTCAACCTAGTTGCTGCAAGGATGATTGGGATGAACTCTTGGCTGTGGAATAGGTGTGATTTGTTGTTGAGGATGAATGACTCCTGATGAGGTGAGACAGGGAGTGTAGTGATAGGACAAGAGGTAATGGCTTTAAACTGAAAAAAGGGAGATTTAAGTTAGATACTAGAAAGAACTTTGGTGTGAGGGTGGTGAGACCCTGGCCCAGGTTGCTCAGAGAAGCTGTGGCTGCCCCATCCCTGGAGGGGCTCAAGGCCAGGCTGGATGGGGCTTTGAGCAACCTGGTGTGGTGGGAGGTGTCCCTGCCCATGGCAGGGGGGTTGGAACTTGATGATCTTTGAGGTCCCTTCCAACTCTGACCATTCTATGATTCTATCATGACCAACAGAAACATGAGAAATGGTTCTGTTTTGATTCTGGTTTGATTCTATTTTGTTGTATCCAACCCAGCAAAGCCCTGTGGGATCTTTCCAAAGGAAGAGCAACATTTGCACCTGCAGAAATACACCTGCATTTGCTGAACTTGGTTACTGCATTCTGCCTGGTGGTCCTGAGCTGGAGAAAGTGCTGGGAAGTCTCTTTTCTCTCCCATCAGACCCATCCAGGCACTCTTTGTACCCAAAGACCAAATGTTTTCTGCCAAAGTGTCCCCATGGGGGGTCCGGAGTGGAAGGGGAGACATCTAGTTCCTCACCCAGCTCTTGGACAACGCATGGGTTGCTCCCAACATCTGATGGTGGCCACCACCAAGGGGACCACCATGGCTGTCCTTCTCCAGGGCCACCTATTTATTGTCTCTCCCAGTGAATTCCTGCAGTTGCTAGAAAAGAGATGTGGCTATCATTGTTTTTGCTTGCCTTGCAGAAGGCAGGCTTTGATTTCTTGCTTTGTGTCTCACGGAAGCCTTGAGGAATCACCTGAAGTTGGCCAAAATCTTGAGAAGGGTCTTGTGACCTACAGCTGTGATTTGTTTCCCATTTTTATGGGGCTATCAGTAGAAAACCCACCTGCCTTAGGGCTGGTGGCAGAGCATACCCACGCTAGGTTAAACCTATGTTGGTCAGCCCTCAAAAACATGCCAGAAATTGGTTTTATTAATGAGCAATTGCAAAGTTCTCTTGGACAAAACCACCGGGGTTGCAAACCCCGTGCAAACCTGGACTTCTAGCAAGTTGCTGGGATCCCCTGTGCAGAGCAGCACATGGAACTCGGCACAAGTATGTACTGTATGTGGCTGCTATGGTGATTAAAACACATAAATAAAATAGATAAATATGGCCCATATTAGAAATTCATTACTGGCACTCTCGCCGATGACGGCCGGCTCCGGCGTGCGGTGTCAGCCCTCCCGGAGGCGGCCCCCCCTGTCCTACCTTGTCAACCAGCAAATTCAGCACAAAACCCAGTAAACAAAGGGCTTTTTGTGTATGTTTTATAGTTCAAGCCAGGATTAGTGGCCCGACACGGTTTTCAGACGGGACCAGCTTAGCGTTAACTGGCCCGAGGTTAACGAGGGAGGACGCGGGGCGGGAGGCTGGAGCAGGGGAGGTTCTCGCTGGGATTCAGAGGATGGATAAAAGCTGGGATTGCTTACCTGGGTCGGTCACGTCTTCCCCCAAGGTTTCAGCAGCTTTAGGATGTGGATCGTGCTGATCTCCAGGGCTTGCTTCCCGTCCTTCCCGCAGCTCCCCAGGTCCCCTCCGCCAGGGTGGACATCCTAGCTCCGGCTGAAGCAGATCCTGGCTTTTCCTTCCTCCTCTCACCTTTTAGCATTCTCCCACTGTAAAATCCATCCCTTTCCCGAAATGTGGAACGATGCACTTGTCCGATGAAGTTTTTGTTGTTGTTGTGGGTTTGTTTTGTTGTTTTTTTTCCCTTTTCTTTTCTTTCAAATTCCAAACAAGCCGTGGGTTCCCTCCGTGCTGGGGGAGAGGGAAGGAGGTGGTGGTGGTGATGATGGGGGGAAGTTCTCTCCGGCTTTAAATCCTCACCATCCTCTTCCCAACGCCGGGAGCAAAGTCACTCGTCCTGGGGATCTTCGGAGCTTAACTTCGGGGCTGGGGGGGGGGGAGGNNNGGGGGAGAAGGAGGAGGAGAAAGGAGGAGGAGGAGGAGGAGGGAGAAAGTGGGAAGCAAACTGAATGCCGGAGTTGGGAGATTTCTCTCTCTTCCCCCACTGGGCCCCTTGCCGACTGTTTTTATTGATTTCAATCACTGGAGGCTGGCTGGCTGGCAGAAGAAACACAGTGTAATGTGTTCTTTCCTGGCTTTCATTAGAGCAGCTCAATGCCGTGCGGTCACGCTGCCGAGCGCGCCTGGCAACCTGCCTGCACCCCGGGCTGTCCCTGCCATTGGCCCGCAGCGACCCCGTGGCTTGGGATTGCTCTATTTTTTATTTATTTTTATTATTTTTCTTTATTTTCATTTCATTCTCATTATTTATTTCTTTTCAGTTCCTTCTTTTTAATTCTCCAGCGAGGGTTTCCAAACAGCCTGCCTGCGCTCTTCTTCCACCTCCTCCGGCAGCCCCAAAAGGCTTCTTGATTTCTTCCCAAAGTTTAAAAATCATCAGCCCCCCTTCCCCAAAAAAAAAATATAAACATAATGGGGTGACTTTGGTGGCGATGAAAACATCTCGTGCTCCTTCTGCTAAAATTAGAATCATAGAATCACAGAATGGTCAGAGTTGGAAGGGACCTTAAAGATCAGCAAGTTCCAACCCCCCTGCCATGGGCAGGGACACCTCTCCCTACAGCAGGTTGCTCCAAGCCCCATCCAGCCTGGCCTTAAACACTTCCAGGGATGGGGCATCAACAACTTCCCTGGGCAACCTGTTCCAGTGCCTCACCACCCTCACACCAAAGAACTTCTTCCTAAGATCTCATCTAAATCTCCCCTCTTCCAATTTAAAACCATTCCCCCTCGTCCTGTCACTAGACTTCCTGACCAAGAGTCCCTCTCCAGCTCTCCTGGAGCTCCCTTCAGATCCTGGAAGGCTGCTCTCAGGTCTCCCCGGAGCCTTCTCTTCTCCAGGCTGAACAGTCCTGAAATTCCTCCTTGGTGGGGAAGGGTTAAAAGAGGCTGCGTGTCAGCTGCAGGGATGGGGACACAACCGATTTCCATAGGGTTTTTCCTTTCTTTACTATTATTTTTTAATTCCATCTTCTGATGGGTTGGCGGGGTTTAATTAAGGGGAAGAGAGGAAGCAAAATCCTGCTACAAATACGTGAAGATTCCTGGCAGGGCTGGAGCTGCAGCTGAAGCACAACTGTGCTCCCCCCAGCCTGCAGTGGCTTGAATATTTCTGGGGTATTCAGGGCTGTGATACTGGTGGAGAAAAACAAAAATGAGGAAGAAAATGTGATCCTGATTTGTGCCTCAGAACTCGGGCTGCTGCAGTGTGTGTTTTATAGGAGCAAACAATCTATAAAGCGGGACGTGATGAGCTGGGTTCTGTAAACCCCGTTGCTGCGTGTTGCCTGGAAATGCTTCCGTTTCATTCAGAAAATAGGTTGGTTTCTTCTTTCTCCGGCAGTTCCTGGTGATCACACTTCACATCCTCTTCAGAAACGGCCGTAAAAACTATGGAAAAGTGGCAAAATCACATTGTTGTAAATTATTCCAGGTTCAAGCTCATAAAAGCACATCTATCCTAAATTACAGCTGTGAATTTCGGGCGCTACGTGCTCCCCAGTGCCTGTGAGATCCCATAGCTGTGCACACAAGGATGCTTTTCTTCTTTTTTCCTAAAAGCACCCCCAACTTTTACACAACCCCTGAAAGAATCCTTTCCTAGATCAGAAAGATAAAAAGCTTGTTCTTATTTAAAGCTGGTTTCCTGCAGAACTTGTTTGAGGCTTTTCTGCCCGGGTTGCAGCTACAGAGACCTTTGCAAGTCGATTTGGCGTGAGTTATTCACTGTGGTTCTGCTGTGAGGAGCTGAGATTCTAAAAACACCTCCTTTTTGTGGGAAATGTTGGTATTTTGTTGGTTTTTTTTAATTTGAGCAATGCATAATTTTAAAGAGATCATCCTCTGTACGTGCTGGAGGGAGGATGTGAGGAGGTGGCGCTCCTGCAAATGTGACTTTTCATTCAAAATGTGCTTTCTGAGCCGTGAATATATTTCACTTTCCCTCTCTCCTCATACTCCTGCTTTTCCTAAAGCCTTAGAAAATAGTTTTTTACACTCAGCGTGGCCGTGAGATGTTCTGGGCAGATGCTGGAGCTATATCCCAGCTCTCCAAGGAGCCTGGGAGCATAAATCATCTCTTGATCTTGCTTTTTTCATCAACCTCCCATCTAGGGGTTTGCCGGACTTTCTTTCTCCTCTGGAGGTTTTGAGCTGGTGTTTGTAGATCCCACATTTTGGTTTTTTGGCTGGCAGGTGGCCAGTTATTTCTCCAGGTCCCCATGGCTCCTGGAAGGCAGAAACAGAACATTTTGCATGCTGGTAGGCTGCACGGGGGGGCATTTTTGGGGGCAAAAGGCTACTTGTAGACAGGAGCCACTACGTGACGGGTCAGTAACTCCCCGCCGGCTCGTGGTCAGTGAACAAAGCCCCTTTTGACATTTCTCCCCATTAAAAGTTATGAAATAACAGGAGTTTAATGAACAAACAAGGCGCCACAATGCCCCTACTGTGAAATAAGCCCCGTCCTCCCTTTCCCCCATCTTTTCTCTTTGGAGTTCTAAAATCCGAGGCTGTTTTATGTGTTTATCACGTTAATCAATTTATAATTTATTCCTCTGCGTTTCCGACGGCTGGTTTCTTTGCTGCTGTTGGTAGAAAAGGTTAAAAGTCTACGGGTTTTTGGAGGAGAAGTAAGAAGTAGTAAATTTGGTGGCGTGGCTCGGTCTGTGGTTACTGCTGTAGGTTTGGCAGCGGAGCCAAACCCCTGGACGGGTAGAAAGTTCAGGCCTACACAGACTGATCCCAAAGGCAAACTTGTAATAAATGAGTATTTGGTTCATTGTGGCAATTCTTCAGAGTTTTTGACTCTTTTTTGACCTTATTCTATGCTGGTGGTGTAGGAGAGGCTTTGAAACCCTGAGGAGAAGGATGAGCAGAAGCCTTTGGAGGATGTCTTCTGTTCATGAGGCAGTCAAGGGCCTGAGGGTAACTATAAATGTGGAAACAGATTAAAAAATGCACTTTCTACTCTACTGAAGCACCAGTTGGAGTGCTCTTCATCCCACTTTGGTGCTGGTTTCCCAGTCCCCTGGCAGGGTGAGCTTTAATGCAGATGCAATCTCTGAAAAACTCCTGTTTGGGTTTTCCACTTTTGCTGCAGCCAAAGGGGTGGGATATCTCCAAGAAATCCTGTCTTGGGTACATCTTTCTGCCTTTTCCCGTTTCTTTTGCAGTTACAGTTATTTTTCTTGGTTCCAAATTGCTTAGCTAATTTAATACTGTTAATTGGTTTGCTTCAGCCCCACTTTTCTGCTGGTTAAACTCCTTTCTAGAGAATGCCGATAAAACGTTCTACGTTTGTGCAGTGCCTCCAAGGGACAAAGAGTAATGACCAACTTGAGTTGGTATCTCAAACTGCTACAGCTGAAGCTTCCACATATTTTGAGTTGGATGCTTTAGACTATTTACAGAATATGACTATATTTAGGTACAATTTGGGAATTCTGAGGTTGATGGATGGTGCTGCCCGGGGATCCCCAGGTTGACCGTACCGGTTGATGTTGTATCCTCCTTCCACCATTGGACTTGGGGATTGTCTGAGCTCCCATCCCCTCACAAAGATGGATTTTTAAAGATTGGTGTTAAAGATTGGGGGGATTCCGTCTTCAAAACATGGCATTCAGTGGCAACATCCCTTTTAGCACCTTTTCAGGCCTTCTGGAAAGTTTCCAAGTGGAAGACTCCCACCTCCTCCATCAGGACAGACCCGCTGGTTTCAACCCCCATCCTTGAACGTCACTCATTCAAGGATGCTGACCTGGCCCGACCTCGTTTAGATTGAGATCTAATGAGCCACGCCATGGCCCCAGGGTGGTGCTGGTGGCTCTGGGCAAGCTTGGCAAATTAGGGGGGTGTTGTGTTTTTCCCATCTGCATGTGGTTTAAATTTATCCCCTCCATAAACAAGTGTCTCCCCGCGCTCCAACGGGGACTTTACGACGTCGTAGTTGAGGCGAAATTGTGGAGCTACAAATAAGCTAGTCACTTTTTAATACATGGGAGGGGGCAAGGTGGAATATTTGACCTCCAAACAATGAAGGCCTGTTGGTTGGGTTGGTTGTTGGGTGTTTTTTTAAAAAAAACTGGAAATAATGACATAATTCTGAAACTCTTCATCCAAATGGCAGACACATCTTGCAGAAAAAGTCGTGCTAACGGTTGCAGGGAAGGCGAAATTGAAAAATAAGGCTGTTGGTTTAAAGAAAGGAGAGATGCACGAGTAGAGTGTCATAACAGAGGTCATGCAAGTTAAAATAAATACAGCCGGGCTTTAAATTCCAGAGAAGGGCTTGGGGTTGTTTTCTTTTGAGTCCCAGGTTTTGGGGAAGTTTGCTTTTGCTTGTATTGTGTATTTTTTGGTGGTTTTTTACAATAAATTGTGTTAAACCTCCCTTCGGGTTCAGTGGAGGGTGCACCACCAAAGGTAGGTATTTTATGAAGGAAATAAAACTTGAAGCTTTCAAATTAAAAACTGGTCCAGGACAGGTTGTGAGATGTAGTAGTGGATTAATTAAGTTGAGGAGGATGGGTAAAAGTTGTTGTGACCTGAGAAACCGTTTGAGGGGTGAAGTCTTTCTCAGGAGATGTGTCCTGGGAGTCCCAGCAGGAGCCTGCTGGACCCATGGCCCGTGCCATGGACCAGTGGTAGCCACCTCTGGCTTTAAACCCAGGCTCTTCCCATGCTTGGGATGTGGCTCTGCTCTTGGAAAACCCATGGTTGATTAATTAAGTTGAGGAGGATGGGTAAAAGTTGTTGTGACCTGAGAAACCGTTTGAGGGGTGAAGTCTTTCTCAGGAGATGTGTCCTGGGAGTCCCAGCAGGAGCCTGCTGGACCCATGGCCCATAAAACCTTTGGCTTTAAACCCAGGCTATTCCCGTGCTTGGGACATGACTCTGCTCTTGGACAACCCATGGTGCATTAACGCGATGCTGGCACCAAACCTCCTCCAGGCTCTGGATTCACCCCAGGACCTCCAGGGAGGCACTGGTTTTACTGGAGCGAGCGGGGAGGGAGGGGGATGAAGAGCTTTTTGCTAAATGGAGGAATGTGGGGGGGCAAAAGGGGGGGGACAGGGGGAGATGGGTTTGCTGTAGGCAGGGAGAAGCAGAGGCCTCTTTATCAGGGCGGCTCTAATGATGTGCCACGGTGGCTTTATTTGAAAGCTTCGTGGCTCGCAGGAAAAGTAAACAAATTCATTACATTATTTTTCAAAGAAGATTAACTGTGGTGTGTCGTCTGTCGGGCAGCTGCTGGAGTGATCTTTTACAAACACTTTATAAATGACCACCCTCCGTGTTTTCCTGGCCTTGGTGGGGCTGGGTTGTTATTTCAGTGTGGACCAGGGTGGCTTTTCTGGTGAAAACGTTGGGTTTTGTACAGCAATTACCTACCTGCCTTCACCCTAAATGTTCTATTCTCTAGCATATATCTCTATTTTATTCTCTAATAATATCTCTATTTCATTCTCAGCACGGGCTATAAAGTGACTTCTCTACAAATGCAACCTAAGTTGCTTTTTTGCATGTTTTTATGTGGGAATGCTGGCTTTTCCATAAAAAAAAAAAAGCTAGAAAGTATTTTAAACAACAACAAAACCAGCAAATCTTTACTGTCCCGCTCCCATTTATTCAAATATCTGCTTTCTTGCCCCTTTTTTTGGGTCTTTGAAAACAGAGGGGTGAAAAGAGGAGCCAGATGAATCGAGGCTGAACAAGTACCTAGTTCTCAGCAGGTGTCTCTGGTGAAATCAGGTCCTGTTCAGGGGTTGTCCTGCTTAACCATCCTCTGCCTGAGCAGCAGCAAGAACGCTGGTATTTAGCCCCACATCTGGATTTTGGGCTGAAAGCACTGGACTGGCAGGACACTGGGGGTTTTTAACTTGATAAAGTGGCTTTAACCAATCGTCCCATAACGCAGCTGATCTTCTTGTGCATGGTGGTTTGGGTTCTGGGTTCCTTGGGCAGGTGAGGAGGGAACAGGGGGGTGTGGAAGAGCATTTTTTGCCCTTTTTGGCCTTGGTGAATCTCTGATGTTTGAGCAGAAGACCTCCTGTAGCACCTACAATGCCACAGTAAAGCTGCTGGATCCCAACCAAGTCCACTCTGCGAATGTAATCCTGGTTCTTGGGAATACTGGTGGTGGTTCCACTCCTTCACCTTCCCCAGCCTGGGGACATGAGGAGCTCATTCAGCTGCCGTGGCCACAGGTGGTCCCCCTGGACAACCTTCCCCATCTCTGCATTCACCACCTTCAGCAGCTGCTGGTTGGAGAACCCAAGGGACATGCAGATTGGGCAGAAACAATGTCCTGTACTTATTTTGAGCTGAAGAATTATGATTTCAATAACAAATACTTTCTGTCCTTGTCATGTGGGAGTCTGCTTCAAAGTGTGAAGGTCAGATAGATGTTTCCTGGGCCACCTTCCATGCTGTTGGTGGGTGATTCTCCCTTCTCAGAGCCACCCATCTCCTTACAGACATAGCCTGGTCTCGCAGGAATCTTCTCCTTGCTCAGGTTGGCTTAACAGACCCGGTACAGCTAAGGAAGTGGGTTAATTAATGGTGTCATTGGCAAATCATTACTGTTTGGGCAACATCTCTCTCACATTTCACGTTACTTCAATCCTTGATGTTTCCGCAGTGTTGCCCACAGCCCCACCTCTGCAGGATATTTAAACAATCTCAGAAGATGCTGAATATGGTTAGATAAAAAAAAGGGGGAGCCTGACAACCTATTCCAGCCTGAGCCCCTAATTTAGAAACGTGTCAGTATTTGCAGTTTTGAGTTTACAAATGAGAGCGGGGCACAGCCAACGGGAGCCAGAAACCCTGAGCTCAGCTCAGGAGCTAGTTCTTCACGGTGGTTTTGTTTCTGGATTTCCATTCTTACTTAGAAGAGGAGGTGGTATTTAAAAAGTCCTCAGCGTTGGTTCCTTTTAGCCCCCATTGTGTCAGTGCCCAGCCTGTGGAGGTGGCTGAGCAGCAGCAGGTCCTTAAACCACAACAAAAACATCAAAGCTTTAATTAACTGGGACTGTGTGAGGTGTGTAACTATCATATCAGATAAGAATTAGCCCTTCAACTTGGGAATATCCCAAAGCAACACCAACTCAGTGTAAGAGCCTTGTTTGTAGTTTCATATTTTTATATCACTCAGTTGTTACTAGGAGGTTGCACAGAAGAGGTGGCTTCAGGGTCCAAATCCCTCCTGATTCCTGAGATCTGTGGCCGTTTGGATACTCAGAAGGTACTTTTGTTGATAGTTTAGTGAAGGCCTGTGTAGGATGAGCTTTAGAGGAGTCAGGATTCTGTAAAGAATAAATCTTGGGGGGAGCATTGAGTGAACAGCCATCCAGCATCAGGCCAGCTGTGATTTTTTATGCTTCTAGTTGACACTAAACAATTCAGTGGGACTCTTGCCTGGAAAGACATGAATGAACCTCTCTCAGACTTGGAGGAGTCCCCGGAGCCAGTTGCCTCTTGCTATGGAACAGCTTTTTTATTGCTGCATTGTGTGATCTCACCCTGGATTTGCCCCGATAAACTCAGCGAATCTGTTTGATGCTCTTCATCTGTACGGGAAATAAATATTTTCCTTTGGAGTATACTCATGGATGTATTTATAGTAGTTTGGTTTTCAGTGTGAATAATGAAGGATTCTGTCCACGGACCTAAAGAAACTTCAAACCGTTGTTTGTGCACAGTTGTGCATGTGTTTACCTGAGATTGCTGAGGGATCTCCAGGGGTTTGTGGATGAAGGTGGCACTTGTCACATCGTCCCCTTTGGGATAAGGGAGCTGAAAGCCCCTGTGTGGCAGACAGAGGTTTGCTCGGCCCAGGAAAGGGGGAGGTTGCACCACAAGCAGCCCCAGAAACTAGGAATCTTAAGGAAACTTTCCTCCTTCCACTAAATGTGTATGATGTGAAAAATAATCCGTACCCTCCCTCCACGGCTAAACAGCCTCTGCTCTTCCCATCCTCTCCCCTGAGGAGGGATGGAAGAGACAACAGGAGAAGGAATCTTAGATACGATGATTAATACATGCTTAGAAGGTGCTCAAAGTTCTTCTGAGAACAGTAGAAATTCTAGAGAGGGCAATTCTGAAGATTTGCAGTGAAGTATTTACAGTTCTGTAAATACCTCATCTTTCCAGGATCTGAAGGGAGCTCCAGGAGAGCTGGAGAGGGGCTTTTGATCAGGGAGTGGAGTGACAGGACAAGGGGTAATGGTTTTAAATTGGAAGAGGGGAGATTTAGATGAGATCTTAGGAAGAAGTTCTTTGCTGTGAGGGTGGTGAGACCCTGGAACAGGTTGCCCAGAAAAGCTGTGGCTGCCCCATCCCTGGAGGGGTTCAAGGCCAGGCTGGACGGGGCTTAGAGCAACCTGGTGTGGTGGGAGGTGTCCCTGCCCAGGGCAGGGGCCTTGGAACTGGATGATCTTGAAGGTCCCTTCCAACTCTGGCCATTCTATGAACTTAGTGGAGCAGAGAACTGATGGAAATATAATGAAATAATTAAGCTTGAAGCTCCTGGTTTTAAATATTACCTGTGCCCTCCAGTTGTGTTGAGGAGTATTTTGTTCAACTTTCCTATAGAAATATAAACACATCACTAAAGTGTCAATTATTTCAGGCACCAAAAGAAGAGGAAGAGCTGGTGGCAGAGGAAGAACTGACAGCAGAGGAAAGGAGGAAACTGGAAAGAAAACTAAAGAAAGAACGCAAGAAGAAAGAAAAGCAGCTGATGAGGGAGGCTGGAATCTCTATTAAAAAAGCAGAGCCCCAAAAGCCGTCGGGATCTGAGCGGGCTCTGGCCTATTTAACCAGGTAAGAACTGTAAAACCTCTCTGGAAACACTGCCAGAAACACAGAATGAGCTGAAAATGAGGAATAACATGTTAAAGGAACTTGCTGCAGTTAAGCTCTAACTTAATGTTTCGGCTCAGTGGCCACCCCAAAATACAGCCGGTGGCCCAGTTGAGTTCCCATCGCAGGAACATGGGAGGGATGTCAGGTCCTGCTCCTGCCCTGAACATCTTGGAGTTGATATAGAAACACTACTGGTAAAAAGAGGAAAGAAAAGATTGTGTTGAGGAATTGAGGTGGTTTAAGCACACTGTTCCAAGCAGAGGAGCTCCAGTGGTTCTCTTTCTGTAAGCAAATTGCACGAAGTGGTTAAATGTTGTGGAATCTGAATGTCTGAATTAAACCACCTGTGTGATATTTGGAAGTTAGGATGGGATTATGCCACAGTTTTGAAGTCAGTAGCCTACAACGCCTTATTTTTGTGTACCAAAGTAGACAGCAAGTGCAGGGGCTGATCATAGAATCATAGAATGGTCAGAGTTGGAAGGGACCTTAAAGATCATCAAGTTCCAACCCCCCTGCCCTGGGCAGGGACACCTCTCCCTAGGACAGGTTGCTCCAAGCCCCATCCAGCCTGGCCTTAAACACTTCCAGGGATGGGGCATCAACAACTTCCCTGGGCAAGATTGGAAGCAAGTACTTCACCAAATGAGCGACCTTATTTCCAATACTTAAACTTCCAACTTAAAATTCCATGGTCAAAATAAAGAACTGCAATGGAGCATTCATAGTGCCCCACAACCACGTGCAAGCAGGAGGGCAGTCCTTATTTTTTCCCAAAATTCCAAATATCCCATGTCTTTAAGACCTCCAGAAGATGGGCCTGTTATGTTATGAAGAGTGGGTTTCCACCAGGAGTAATTCCAGGGGAAAACCATTCTCTCTGGCCACGTGCGAGCCCGGAGCATCCAAACTCTCTGTCTGCTGGGAGGGAGGAAATTAATTGCATTCCAGGCAGAGGGACACGTGCGTTTTTTCCTTGCGTAACCCTCAGCGTGCAGCCATCCCAAAAATGACAATAATATGGGGGGGTTTTTTGATCTGGCAAACAGCTGGAGCAGCTCGGCACCGGGCTGAGCTGTGGGGAGGGACTGAGGGCTCGCTCTGAGGCGTCTGCACTCCCATGTCTGCCAGAGATAATGGTTTTCAGGTTCAGAAAGAGAAGGAACAAGCTGTGGGGTTGATATTTCACTGTTATTTGTATGGGGGGGTTGCCTTGTTAGGTGAGAAAAGAGCTGGAAGGGGTTCATCCTGGAGAAGAGAAGGCTCTGGGGAGACCTTCAAGCTCTGTCCAGGCCCTAAAGGAGCTCCAGGAGAGATGGGGAGGGACACGTGATGAGGGAAGGGGAGCCATAGGACATAGGACTGAAAGAGGGGAGATGAAATATTAGGAAGAACTTCTTTGATGTGAGGGTGGTGAGATGCTGGAACAGGTTGCCCAGAGAAGTTGTGGATGCCCCATCCCTGGAGGGGTTCAAGGCCGGAGAGTTGGGAGGGTTCAGCCTGGAGAAGAGGAGGCTCCAGGGAGACCTTAGAGCCCCTTCCAGTCCCAGACGGGGCTTTTCAGGACTGGAAGGGGCTCTAAGGTCTCACCAGGGCATTCTCTTCCAAGGTGGTGAGACCCTGGCCCAGGTTTCCCAGTGAAGCTGTGGCTGCCCCATCCCTGGAGGGGTTCAAGACCAGGCTGGTTGGGACTTTGAACAACCTGGTGTGGTGGGAGGTGTCCCTCCAGGGTGGCACTGAGTGGTCTCTAAGGCCCCTTCCAACCCAAACCATTCCATGGTTCTGTGATTGAGAAGGGGCTCAGCTCTGGGATGAGAAGTCTTAGGGAAGATTCATCGACTTCCCCAAGGCCAACTCTTGTCCCTCTGACATCAGCCCATGGGCTCTCTGTACAGCAGTAGGGATTATTTCATCAACAGCCAGTTTGAATTTTGTAGATTTAGTAGGGATAGTCATAAGATGCTGAAGTGCCAAAGGTAATTGTAGACAACATTTAAGACCCAAATGTCCTAGGACTGTCCTACACTGTAGTAAATTACGGAAGAACAGCTTAATCCTTTGATACCTCAGTAATTTTTTCAGCCCAGCAAGACTGGAAAAAAGAATAAGTGGATTTAAAGTCATCAGAGAAGTTCTATATTAGCTGGGGAAGGGAAACTAAAATGTAAGTTCATTGTAAAACTCCAGCAACTTCAGCGGGTCAGGGATTTCAGTCTATGTGGTTTTTGTAGGGCTACAGGCCTGAATAATGTGTGGGAGGAGAAGTTAATCTCAGAGGTGCAAGAGGTCCATGTAATTTGAAGTTCACCAAAGGGTGCTGGGGGTTGAAGTTTTGCCCCACCTACAATAAAAAGCCTTGCATGACACAGGGGTGGCTCAGCCGAGTGGCATCTTAATTCCCTGGTGACATGGGGATCTCCTGTAGGACAGGTGGAACTTGAAGTACCATACCATAACTGAAACTGTCCTTTTTAGTTGTTGAGAGACTGACTGCGGCATGAGAGCACACCATGTGAGGCTTTAACTTACAACAGGAAAAGAGTAAATTTTTCTTCCTAATATCTCATCTAAATCTCCCCTCTTCCAATTTAAAACCATTCCCCCTTGTCCTGTCACTAGACTTCCTGGCAAAGAGTCCCTCTCCAGCTCTCCTGGAGCTCTCTTCAGATCCTGGAAGGCTGCTCTCAGGTCTCCACGGAGCCTTCTCTTCTCCAGGCTGAACAGCCCCAGCTCCCTCAGCCTGTCCTCACAGCAGAGCTGCTCCAGCCCTCTGAGCATCTTGGTGGCCCTGCTGGACCTGTTCCACCAGGTCCATGTCCTTTCTCTGTTGAGGACTCCAGAGTTGGACACAGGACTCCAGGTGGGGTCTCAGGAGCACAGGGCAGAGGGGGAGAATCCCCTCCCGCCTCTTCCTTATAGTGATGACAGACCTTTTTTCTTTACGATGGTGAGTGATGATTCAAGTTTAAAGCTGAGATTAGAATGTCTCATTGCTTTGCTTCTTGGAAAATAATAAAATAAAACTTAGTTTCCTTTTCTGAGCACAAAGAGCCTTCAAGTGAAAAGATGTGGCAACTCACGAGAATGGTAATTAGGCTTAATTACAACCTAAGTGACCTCCTGGGGTGTGAAAACGTTGGTGGAACTGGTTTGTGTGGGCAAGATGCTCTCTCCTTGGAGTGTTTCTGGTTTTGGGTTTGGCTGAGGAAGCTGATTGCTGTATGGATCTGCACACACAGCTTTCTCTACTGCCCATCCAGGGAAGAGACAGGGATCTGAAAGTTACAAGAGTTACAAGATAGATCTCACCTGAAGCAGAAAGAGTAGATAATATTGTTATCTGGACATTGCTGGGAGGTACCAAAGCCTTGCAATATTGTTTATTATGTGCCAAAATTTAAAAAACTAAGTGCTGGAGTGCATTTCTTTTCTTTCTTATAATACTTTTATGTTATACAAGTAACACACGTCACCAGAATGTCTCCTAAGGCATTAGCTTTTCAGTTTTCTTTATAGATCCTACTTTCCTCATCCCTAATTTAGGTGAGATTCAGGGAGAAGAGACGTTGAGGAGAGGAGACGTTCGAGAGAATGTCAGAGGCTTCTTTAAAGGAAAAAAAAGAAAGATGCTGATGAGAATAACACAAAGAAAAGGCACTTTACAGAAAGACAAAATCGAGAGGCAGAATTTCCCAGGGAGGGGGGGAAGAGCCTGACTCTGCAGAAGAGGAGGTGGATTTTGCTGAGAGGTGGCGATGCTGCGGGATGCGGGAGAGCAGCCCCGAGCGGGAGCTGATCTGCTGTGTGTGCAGAGTGGGGGCAGATCCCAGGCTTTATTCCAAACAGTGCCAAGCACGGGAAGTTTTAGAGCTGAAATGTTGCTGTTTCCTTCAAAGAACTGAGAAATCTGAGAGGTGTTGCTGTAAGCATTTATATATATGTATCTGTTCACTTCTTGATACTTGCTCCCGCTGGAGCAGGGCATTACAAGGTTGCTCGGTGTTCCTTTGGTGGTGGCATCTAGGAAGCTTCTGGTTTTTGCAGAGGACCAGGTGACTTCTCTGCAAGAGATTCTGCCCGAACACAGACATGCTCATTAAAGCTGAAAAAGAGTTTATAGAATCATAGAATGGTCAGAGTTGGAAGGGACCTTA
>VXBW01005522.1:456927-489091 GCA_013400375.1 Thinocorus orbignyianus
AGCGCAGAGCAGAGGGGGAGAGTTTCTAAATTTGAAGTACATGGAACGGGCTTGCATCAGGTTTAGTTTGCTTCTTTCACCCGTAACATTTTGAAGCTATTTTTCCTTTTGCAGTGTAAGTATTTTTTTTAGCCACGATCAGTGGTGACTTCTGATGTCTGATTCAGAATTTAAATTTAAATCATTCCCGTTGCTGCTGGCCTTAATCTTTATTAATTTCAAACTTGTCGCTGGTGTTGGTTCATCATTGGTGGTTTAAGGTTTTAGATATTAAGAGTAACCAAGGAATCTAGGAATCTAAACATACCCAGATCTTTTTTCTCCCTCCAGAGACAGTCTCCTTGGGTTTAAGTCACCATTTGGTGTCATTTCTCCTTCCTCCCTGCCCCGGGACGGAGAATGAGTTTCCTTCCTGAACAGGGAGGTGAAGTGTAGATAAAAGCTCCTCACTTATCTTGGGCTTCAGAAACTGCTGCAGAACTGCTCAAGTGGTGAATCTCAATTAGCCAGCAGCAAAAAATAGTGTGTGAACTTAAGAGGAGCTGTTGTAATTAGACACAGAAACGTCTCCCAGTTCCCTTCAGCAACTGGGGCTCAAAGGGGCCTGGAAAGAGCGGATTTTCCTCAAAGATGAGGGGAATGGAGACAGAGGCCAGTTTGGCTTTAGTAGTCCTAGGGTTATTTTTTAAAGGTTCTGGGGCAAGCACTGACTGTGGGTGTGATTAATCTATTCGTAGAGGCTTTTAATCCTTTTGTCACATTCATTAGCTCTGGATGAAGCCTGATGGATCCAGAGAGGGGATGGATTTGCATTTGGCATCGTTCTGCGGCTGGTCCCTGTGAACTTGCTGCTCTCTCATTTCAAAGGCTTGCACTTTTCCTGATGCTCCAGAGGTCAGTGAGTTTGTTTTAGCACTTCTCCAGCATTCTGTGTCACCAGACCTTTAATTTCTACCAGGGTTTGACCTGCCTCTGAGTGGGATTCCTCTCCTTGACCTGAATCAGTAAATCTGTAAAACTGAGTGTTTTTCCATCAGTGCCAATAATTGGGCAGATTTTCCTCGTTTTAAGGGAAGCCCCTCTCTCTGTTCCTGGCAGAGGAAAGTATTCTCATCTCATTAATGAGTTACCTTATCATTCTCCTACACTCCCTTGTGTAACTCCAGTACCATCTGATGGAGCCACATCAGTTTGTTTGCCGTTCCCTGGCAGCCCTGGCATTACTCAGAAACTCCACACAGCTCTGCAATGCCCACACCTTTCCTATTTTTAGGGTGCTGGTTATGCTGAAAACTATTCTTGCTGGGGGTAGGTGGAGGGGGAATATTCACTCTCTGGATTTGGGGCTGCTGAGGGCTATTCTTAAACCTACTCAAGTGCATTATCTCTGGCAGATAGGGTGTGTGAAGCAGAAAAATTGTTCTGCCGTATCAGACCTGTTGTGGGGCAAGGTTTTCTAAATCCTTGTGTTGCCCCATGTTTTTTAGATAATTCCTCTCTGTCCTGGTGTCTGCATCCTTCACGTGGCTTTGTCAGTTTTCTGCATCTTGCTCCCCTTGGGAGCAGCATCATAGAATCACAGAGTGATTTGGGTTGAAAGGGACCTTAGAGACCCCCCAGTGCCCCCCCCTGCCCTGGGCAGGGACACCTCCCACCAGAGCAGGTTGCTCCAAGCCCCATCCAGCCTGGCCTTGAACCCCTCCAGGGATGGGGCAGCCACAGCTTCTCTGGGCAACCTGTTCCAGGGTCTCACCACCTTCACAGCAAAATTCTTCTCCAGATCTCATCTCCATCTCCCCTCTTTCAGTGTCAAACCCTTCTCGCTCATCCTCTGACTCCCCTCCATGATCAAGAGTCCTTCCTAATCCATCCATCCCCATTATATTCTTTGTCTTTGGCTCATCCTTCCAACGCCAACCTGCTCTATTGCTCTTATTTGAATTTCTGTCTCTGTGATCGTTCTGGACATGCAAGACCTGGGAGCAAACATGGTTTTACTGGAGCCACCTCCCAGCTTCACTCAGAGGGGACAGAGAGTCTGTGATTCCTTCCTGCCCTGGTCACTCCAGCTTTGGCTTATGGGCAGTGGTGACACTGGATTCATCTTTGAGCCAGGACACATGGAGATTTCACCTTTTATTTGCCACACACTGAAAACCTGTGCTTTTTTTCTCCCCCTCCCCAAGTGTTGCAGCAATGCCAGTGTTGTCTATAGCCATACTAAATTTTTTCACTGACCATGGAGGGGACAAACACTTTCCCATTCCAGAGCTGGCTTTATGCTGTGCCGTTTCCAGATGTCAGCACCCTCCTTACCATCTTCTTCTTCAAACTGTGCCTTTTAGGAAAAGAAACTCTCGTTGGGCTCTGGGAAACAGTAGCTTTTGCTCCTTTAACCATGACCTGCCCAAGTGCATTCCAGCTTGATGACTTTTCACTCCCTGGGATGCTCTCCTTGACTTCTGGATTCACTTTGCAGTGCCTTGGTGGCAAGCGCCGCGCTGGAGCCCCGCCAGGGTTTTTCTAACCCCACGCACGACACCCACAGGATGTCCTCTCCTGCAGGAACTGCTTTTTAAACCATTATTAACTTCTTGGTGGAGGGTTAGCTGCTTTTTATGGTTCCAGTACAGCAATTCCACTGCTCTGCAAGAAGCATATTATCATCTTACTTTTAATTTAGGGATTTTATGCAGATTTGCTGTTCCTTACGGGTATTTCCTCTCTTTTCCAGTTATAAACTTGACAGCTGCCCAGACTGAGGAACTCAGGCTCTGCAGCTCTTCCATATGAGCCCGGCTTTGCCATGTGGGGCATCACACCCAGAGGAGCCTGAATTAATCAGTCCTGGTCCCTACAAATGAGCCCAGGCTCTGCCCAGTCCTGATTTATCAGTTATATCCCTTCCAGAGCAGGCACCGATGCTTTGGTAGATCATAGAATCATAGAATGGTCAGANGACTCCAGGTGGGGTCTCAGGAGCACAGAGCAGAGGGGGAGAATCACCTCCTGTGAAGATCAGTTTCTTGCCAGTTAAAGCTAATGCTGACAAATAATGGTATTGTTTACTGCATAATTCTAAAAGCAGCAACCAAAAATAAGAACAAAAAACAGCTTGAAGTCACTCGGAGCCAGCCTTGGCTATTTTTACCAAGAATTTCTGGGAAGAAAACGAACAGTAGTAATATATTGTGGGTATCTGTAACACTGCCCTGGAAACGTTCCAGGATGGACAGAATTAGGGGTTTTTTAAATAATTTTAGTCATTTCTAGGAAATCCTCTCCATAGTGACGTATCAAATTTTGAAGCACCTTAGTATTTACAAATATTTCATAGAATCATAGAGTGGTCAGGGTTGGAAGGGACCTTTCAGATCATCCAGTCCAACCATCAACCTAACTCTGATCAAACTCATCACTAACCCATGTCTCCAAGCACTATGTCAACCCAATTTCTAAATCCCTCCAGGAATGGTGCCTCAACCCCTTCCCTGGGCAGCCCATTCTGATGCTTTATAACCCTTGCAGCATAAAAATTTTTCCTAATATCCAATTTTTGGATGGGTTTTACCATTTCTATCTTCTGGATAAGCAGCTCCAGTTTCTGGAGACAAAATAGGTGCTTTGAAGGTTCTGAAATGCCAGGTTTTCAGACTTCTAAGCATATTTATACACGGAAGTTCTCAGATGTTGCAGAAATCTTTGTGGTATTTTCAGCTCGTTCAGAAGCTGTAGAACCATCAGGCATGGTGTGATTTTCCCCAGTGATATTGGCAAAGGGCTCGTTTGGTTGAGCTTCGGAGAAACAGCTGGACTAACACCCCTGAGCCAAACCTCCTGTGGTTTTAGCTTTTCCTATTACTCTGGATAAACTCTTTTCCATAGGGAGTGCTTTTGGGGTAGCTTTCTTACCCCTTTGCTCAGTGCTAATGCACAGTTTAGGAGGAGAAAGCGAGGGAAGCTCATGCTAAAACCTTTCTCAGTCGGAGTCAGTAGCTCTTCTGTCTTTCTACATCTGCCCATCATCCTGCTTGGTTTATGGCAGAGGGAAGAGATTTCTCCTTGTAATTTCCATAACCGTAAATGGTGGCTAAATTTAACAAAAAGGGAGAGATGGATTAGGAAACTCTAATCCTGCTGCATGGCTCCAAATCAAATAATGCATCTTGCTAAATCTTCGAATTAGTTTTATGGGAGGCCACAAGCCCACATCTCAAAGCGTATTTGGGTAAAAGCTGCGGGGCGATTTACTTTGAAACCTTCTGCCTCTTTGTGCCTTTACCATTTTTTTTCAGTGTGAAACAAAGCTGTCAAAATATTTACTTGGGCATTTGGTTCAAACATTCTCCTGGGGAAACACTGCATTTAAGAGCATCGTTAACATGAATTCACAGATCCTTTCATCTGGCGTCTATCACTTACAGGATCAGCTGGAAAATCTCGTATCGACTGGCCTTCCCCATCTTTAAAGGGATTTTTAATTTTGTTTTGTTTTGTTTTTTTAAATATTTTCCCTATCTTCTCCCTGTCATAGTAACAGTAATTTGCTTTTCCATGATACCTTTCCTGATAGCATATCGTGACTGTATTTTGACAAAACAAATGCAAAGCATTTTGACACTAATTTATTCACTCTTGTTATGGCAGCTTTGGAGGAATTGTTATATTACCCCATTTTTCAGATGGATAAATTAAACAGTGATGAAGGTTGTGACTCACCAAAGTCCTTGTACTACCCAAAGGTCTCCTTTCAAGCAAGTGACAAAGGGGGAACCAGGCGTAACTTTCTTCCTCTCTGAGTGTGGGCTCTGCTTTCTTTGGCCTTATCCCAACGTCTGGTCCCAGCAGAACTGTAGGATTTTTCTCAATTCCTTATTTTGAAGGAGTTTATGTGGATTTTTTTGTGTGTGGAGGCATCTCAAGACATCCCTGAAGGCCACTCACAACTGAACTCACTAATGCAGTTCATGGGTTGATGTTCCAAACCCTTCCAGCTGCTTTGGGAGAGGTCTCTGTCTTCCATGGTTGGGTCTTCTTTCACTTGTGGTCCTGTGTAGTCTTGCTGCAAATGACCAGAGCAACTTCAGTCCACTTCATTGCTGCTGGTAAAAGTAGGAACAAAACCTCCTGAGTTAGCCAGCTGGAGGTCACAGACAGCACTTTTATTCTCAGTCATATATAAGATTTTTCTCCTCTATATGATCCTGTATCAGATGAGGTTGGTGGCTCTTGGGATGACTCGTTCTCATGGGCCTGAGGAGGCTTCCCAGGTATTTGTGGTGAATTGATTTTTTCCAAGGTCTAGTTTCTTTTAATTATTTCTCTTTTTTTTTCAGTGACTTTTAAGATTCCTCAGAATTTTTCACATACGTGATGTTGCAGCTATAAATTGTATTAGCAGTAATTAACCCTAGTGCTGTCAAGTGCTTCCTCAGATGGGACGAACTAGATTACGTGTGTTAAATCCCTAAATATCGGGGTAAAAATAGTTAAGGTTTCTTTACCTGATTTTCTTTCCTGTGAAATAACATCTTTATTTCCAAACCTAGTTAAGAAAATTTGATGCATCCTTTCTTAATGACTCTCATTTCCAGTAAAATAAAATTTAGTATAAATTCATTTTCTTAAGAGTTTATTAAATGTTGTCTTTAGAGACTTCTTGTTGAGCTCCACCTTCCATCTGTCCGTAGCATTGTACAAAAGAGGTTGCATCTTATCAAATAGTTAAGCAGCTTTTGTATATTATTTAACCTGAAAGGACTTTTAGAAGCCTTGTAAGAGGTTCAGGGGCAGAAATGTGGAATTCCAGGCTGAGAGACTTCAGGGCCATGATCTGATCCCTCCATTCTCCACTTCACGCCATCGCCTTGGCCTTTCCCTTTTACCTCAGGTAGAGCTTGTGCCACCCTTCAGGTCAAATAAACCCGAAATGACCCATAATATGAGTATTACAATGAAGTACCTGTTGATATTTTTAAACTGGAAGCAGATCACAGGGATTATTTACTTTATTTGGATAAAATAGCCTTGGCAGTGAGTGTGGAGCATCTCTCCTCCCGGTCTCAGGAGGAGGAGAGGAGATGTGTGCCCTCAAATGCTCCCTGATCCCAGTATCCCCCCCTTCACACTCTTCAGGATTCAAGAAAAGGCATTTTCTTCTCATCCAACTTCTTCCATTCGATCTGTGTTCTTGACAGGGCAGAAAAAAAAGAAGGTTTTATGTTTTCTCTGTCTCATAAAACTTCCATCTAGGAGAATTAACGCTGCTGCTCGATTCCTCAAACACATTTAAACTATTCATCCGATGCCCAGATACTCAAAATAGTGGAGAGCAGTTTCGTAGCTCTAGGGAATCGTTCAGTCTAGTCTGCCAAAGCCAAAATTAAAATTTAAAATGCAGTTGGCAACGGTTATTAATCAATTAGCTCCAGGGAGCCGTCAAGGCTTCCCAGCCAGAGTTAGAATAACAAGCAATATTTTTGAAATAATAAAAGTGGATCCTTAATAAAACTCGTCTCCTGCTTCACACGTTTATTAATATGGTGATGCCCAAAAAGGCCTTAATAATGGCTTTTGTGTGAATAAAAATGAATTGGAATGAAAGCCCTGGGCGGGAAGCAGTAATTGGCAGATGAGTTTCTTCAAGCACAGGTGACTTGGTCCAGCGCAGGGCCACCAAGATGCTCAGAGGGCTGGAGCCCCTCTGCTGTGAGGACNCTTCATAGTGACCGGGAATCCCGGGGCGTTAGAGGAGGAGCCCCTGATGATCCTGTGGTAGTTTTGTGATGCAGTGATTGTTCACTCCAGCTGAGTGCCACCCCAGGACCTGCTCTTCTCCCAACGTGGAATTAAGAGTCACAAGCAGGGATTTCAGCCTAATTTCAATCAATACACTCTTCACATTCCACCATGGAAACCAACAATTAGTTTAAGCTTCGTAAACTAACTTTCTCATTCATTCTTAACTGCTTAATCTCTTCTGTTATTCTTTTATTCTTCGAGAACCTTGAGAAGTTTGAGAAGTGATTTAAAATTTAAAAAGCAATGAAAATGAGCTGCTGGTTGCAGCTGAGCTCAAATCCACGCCTTGGCCAGGGGTGCCCCAGTTGGCTGCTGTCTGGTGTAAGGCAGGAGACAAGTGACCACGTTTGTTTTCTCTGGATCTGGTAGCACATCCCTCATCTGATCATCAGAAAGTGTTTATATCAATGGATCACTGCCAGCTTTTGAAAATGATTTGCCTTGCAGCTGGGCTTCTTACACGGTTTTCATACGGACCACGGGGGCCCTCTTTATCTCCTCGTACCCCCCAGCACGTTCTTCATGGGAGGGAGGCAAAACAGTTGTTTTCATTTTTCCTTTCCCTTGTTTCTGGTCTGGGCAACGGTGTGACCAGAATTAAGTGCAAGAAAAGCTGGACATCTGGAGGGGGGATGGGACAGGAGCAGCTTTGGGGTAGCGCTTCCTTCTCTAGTCCTGAACAGACTGACTGCAAAGGGCTCAAAATTCTGGTTTTTATTCTTTTTCCTGTGAAAATTCAGCTCCTGCTTTGTCTTCTTTTTATGAAGCCATGTTTAGCTGAGTAATATAGTCACTTCAGCTGTCATCTCTCAAGCCTACTGCCGACCTTTTTTGTTCTTACTGAAAACAACAGAGAGTTCTCAGCGTATTATTGCCGCTCTATATGTTCTCAGATCACAACATGATTTTGCTACAGGCAGGCTAATACAGACATCAGCCACTAAATAGCTCTACTAGAAAAGGAATTTTTAAAAAAACTACTAATTGTAATGGTGTTTTTTTCCCCCAGTGGAATGGTCTTGATGTTTGTAGGTTGGTTGGAGTCTATGGAAAGTCAAGAGGTTAAATCCCAGTAAGATATTCTATGCGTATGGTACCATATAGAAGGTTTAGGAGCTCTGCCCATGACCTGCTGGAGGATTTTGAGGCATTGATAAGAGTTTTTTGGGTCGATTTGCCTTTCCATTTATCCTCTGCCTCATCTGTTTCTGCTCCAAGCCCTTCGAGGGAAGATCTCACATCATAGTGGGGGAGGAAGGGGGTCTCTAGTTTGGCTGGAGCTTCAGGATGCAAATAGGATACAGGACGGTACAAATCATGGCAAGTGATAAAAGTACATCTAATAAACGTGATAAACATTTTATGTAGATTTAATCAAGGCTTTGCTTTGAGGCACAAAGGCCCTTTCCTTTGGCTTCATAAATACTTCCTAAGAAAATCCTGTGACCTGTGTGGTTTGCCGTGCAGAAGCGATCAATCAGGTACAATCTGTCCTTGTGTTGGAGACCAGGATAAAAATGGGACACTAAAAAGCACATTTATATCTTCCTGCATGTGTGACTCCTTAAATTAAAAAAAATAAATAAGAAGAAAAAGAGGAAATAAAAAAAAGCTTCCTCCCTCTTTGCCTTTTCACAAGTCTTTAGTCATTCTGCTGTGTCTAAACCAGATGGAAGAATATATTAAAAATTGTTTTTAAACCACAGATTGAGAAATGGTGCCAGGATTTTCAACCAAAAATGTGGCTCTGATTCTAAAATCTGTTGGCAATTTTAGAAAGTTTTATTCTGGCAAAAGAGCTCAATTAGTGGCTCTTCTCTTCCAGGAAAAATAAGGAAAACCTTTATCTGAGTCATAATTTAATTAGCTCCCAAACTGGATTTGAGAATATCAGTATAAATATATTAACTTTCTCCAGGAACTGGGGTTGGGAGATAAACAGAGTCATCCATAACATGAGGAAAACCCAGTTAAAGGCCATGACTCTCTCTTATGTCTGTATCTTGGGTCCTGCCACAGGTTTGCGTGTCTAGGTCACATCTAGATTCTGAAAATCTATTTAGAATTTAAATTTTGGATTTTTTTTCTGAATAAGGAATACTAACATGACACACTCGTGAAGTGAGATTTCCTCTTCTTTTAGAACAACGAGGCGCGGGGCGAAGTGGCTTTCTGGGCATGCAGGTGTCCACAAAGACATCCCAAAACTGCCTTTTTAAAAGTAAATTCAATTTAAATGCCCCTGAGAGAAATAGGAGGAATTGTGAATACCCCCAATAACAATAAACACGTTCACATTTCCCTTTAAATAATTGTACATGTTGTAACTGGACAAAAATCTTATTATTCCTCCTTCACTCTGTGTGCTATAAGGCATGTATAAAACTTCCACCCACATCCATATATTTTTTATATATCCATATAAAACCTCTATTCGTTAAATGGCTCTTCTCTCTCAAGAATGTATTCATGCTGAATTTCTGCTCCTTCCAGCCATTCCAGGAGCCTGGGTGAGGGGCCGAGTTCCCGCCCTCCCCTCTTGGTTATGGCCACCGTGGGATTGACCTGATAAACCATCTCCAGAGCTTCCAAATTCAGGGCATATGAGGGCAGTGAACGTGCCTTAAACCCAAGTGCATGATATTTTAAAGTATTTTATCTGTTGCATCATGAAATATTACAGCAGGTCACTTGAATGCCGAGTGTTCCAGCAAGGCCTGAAATGCCTTCAAGGGAAAGTTTTTAGAGCGGGGTTGTTCTTTATTGAGGAAGCACCTTGTATCCACGTCTTATGGATGCCAAAAGGACCCCTTTTGCACTGTTTGCAGGGTGCTGAGGGAATAAAGGCCTTAATTTGGTTCCCTTCAAGCCTTGGTTGTGTGCCGTGACTTCTGCTCAGCCGCCTTCTTCAGTGGTTCCCAGTGACAGGACAAGGGGCAGCAGGCACAAGCCAGAACATGGGAAGGTCCATTGGAATCTGAGGAAAAACTTCTTTGGGGTGAGGGTACCAGAGCCCTGGAAGAGGTTGCCCAGGGAAGGTGTGGAGTCCCCTTCTCTGGAGACCTTCAAGACCTCACCTGGATGCCATCTGGAGGGATGTGCTCTGGGCACTTCTGCTTTAGCAGGGGAGTTGGACAGGGCAAATGATCTCTAGAGGTCCCTTTCAATTCAGACAATTCCCTGATTCTATATAGAAGAACAAGGGTGATCCCCAAAGGCAGGTTTCAGGGTGATGAATATCCAAGTGTGTCAAAACAGAAAAGTACCGAGATAAATGGGGTGAGAAGAATGTGGTCATTTCTATGTAGTGTTGGCAGGACACTTTTCAATAGATCTTTTCAGCTTGAGCCTGGTGTAACCAACCCAAATCCCTTGCTCTGTCCTGCCCTGGAGATTCAGCAGAACCTGAGAGACAGAGACCTAAGGGTGAGTCAAGAGGAGATTCCACATTGACCTGGTCCTCAGGGCTTTGATCCTTTCGGATCAATTCCCTGATGCTCAAACTGGGGTTTCTGCTGGAGAAAATCCCAACTTGGTGAGTCTGCTTTCCCATGGGCAGATTCCCAGGCTGGAAGGTGTATCCTAGGTGGGCTGGACAGTCAGTGGCCCAAAATGGTGTGCAGATGCCCTTGCAGAAATGCTCTCCTGGCTTCTGGAATGTTCTCAGCAGCCACACATCTTTATTTCTTCCTGTTTTTTTTTAAGACTTGTGTCCTGCCCAAAGATTTTCACAGTTGAATGAGTCAAACGGTTGGTTCTCAGCATCATGCTTTTCTACACGTGGGAGATTATTAACTCATTGGGGCAGCTTCGTAGCATGTTGTCCCAACCAGTTCCCTGAGCAGATGCATTGTGTCATCTTCCTGAATCCAGTTTGTGACAATAATGGTTTCCTCTTACTGTGTTTCTGGAACCAATTTGACTACTTTCCCTTCTCCTTCTCTTTCTGCTGGGACATCCCAGAGCGCTCTGTACCTCTCACTGCCACTTGTCTTCTGCTTCCCTTATTCCCCTGGTTTGGGAGTAGATTTGTGTGAGATTGCTCAAAAGCAGGGACCAAAAGTCATGTAGGAGATTAGACTAGTGGGAATCTCGAGTGGCTTTTTCACAAGAAGCTCTAACACTAACATCCCAAAGCCCAAATGCAGAATTCCCTGCGGCGCTTGATTAGTTTCATTCATTTCTTCCGTGTCTTCAGTTTCAAAGCCTTTGAGGAAGATGGTTTGTACAAACATAAAAGTTCTCTTTAACTAAAGTCTTTTTCAATGAGCTCATAAGGGAGATCCAAACGTTAACTGCCTAAAGAAGGCGATTAGTGTTTGTCCAATATATTGAAAATTAGCCCAAACTGTAGTAGCAAAATGCATATTTTATCATAGTACCATAGAATACATAGAATTATACATGTATATTTATTCCTCCAGTTCCATAGTTTATAGTAGATCTGGACACAGATACTTTCAAAGGCTACCAAAGCATTGTGAACTGTGAAAGAGGTTGTGATTGTCTATAAAAAGTTTCTTTTTAAGCCCTAATGTCGTTGTTTGTTCTCTGTATATTTAATCACTCAAAGGAAAAGCCTTTTCTAGGGCTGCAGTATGTCAAGGAAGCTTATCTGCATATAAACAGCAAAACGAAAGCCTCTCTTGTGTTACAAAGCTTTAACTTTTATAGTTTGAAAGTTGAGCGTTGCTAAAAGCCTACTGGTTGGGTCATTCTGATAAAAGGAGATGTCCCTCTCCCTCTGTCACAGGGTGACACTTTCCACAGGCTTTAAAGCTGTCGTAGGAGTAGGAAAAAAGCTGTCGTGGTCATAGGAATCAGTGGAAGACTTTTCTTTTAATTACTGTTGGGGGTTTCAGTTATAGGGAGCCACTGCCACGTTATCTGTCTCAAAGATTGTGCAATTCATCATCGTCATCCATTCCATAGGAATTGGCGTCAAGAGAGGGACCACTCTCCTGGAGAGGGAGAAAAAGAAGTTGATGCAGCCGTGGAGAGAGTGCCAGCTGAAAACTTGGGAGCGCTTTCTGAAAACATGAGTACACCCCTAGTCTGTTAAGGAAAATCCTCCTTTTTTTGGTTTTTAACCGTTCTCATTTAGCACTTGTTTCTAACAGGATGGAGCCCAAACCCAAAGAACCAGTTCATGAGGCTCCGGGGCTCTGATGGGCACAGAAGTACTTTCTGCAGTTGATTACCTTAAACTATTTGATGTTTATATGAATTATTTTGGTGTATAAAGAGCAAAACTTTTCAGGAAGGGGAATTTTGCTTCCATAGGAGAGTTCCCCAGAGTGAAAGGCGACGTGGGATCTTGGATGCAGGAGCGTGGTGACTTGCCTTAATGTGTAGGAGAAAGCATATGGTTTTGGTAATAGGCTAATAAGAGTAATTAACCTTATAGTGCACTCGTTTGTTGGTCTCAGTTATTTATAAACTGGGTAATAAAGATATTTTAACATCCCATAGCTTTATAGGAGATTAGTGAAACCAGGCTGTGTTTTCAACTTAGTGCCCAAGAGTATTTGGGTGGTGGCCTAAGGTGGGAGAAACGTAAAATTAGCAGAGAATAAACTATTCAAAGTGCTGTGTGGTGTGTCTAAGCAGTGAATATAGTCACAAATTTATAAATGCATAATATGGTGAGCTTCATTGTGCGAGTATTTTGGTTTTTAGGGTGGTGGTGATGAGAGAAGGATGAGTACCTGGAGTACTGTGTTCAGTTCTGGAGTCCTCAACATAGAAAGGACATGGAACTGTTGGAACAGGTCCAGCGCAGGGCCACCAAGATGATCAGAGGGCTGGAGCAGCTCTGCTGTGAGGACAGGCTGAGAGAGCTGGGGCTGTTCAGCCTGGAGAAGAGAAGGCTCCGGGGAGACCTGAGAGCAGCCTTCCAGGATCTGAAGGGAGCTCCAGGAGAGCTGGGGAGGGACTCTTGGTCAGGAAATCTAGTGACAGGATGAGGGGGAATGGTTTTAAATTGGAAGAGGGGAGATTTAGATGAGATCTTAGGAAGAAGTTCTTTCCTGTGAGGGTGGTGAGGCACTGGAACAGGTTGCCCAGGGAAGTTGTTGATGCCCCATCCCTGGAAGTGTTTAAGGCCAGGCTGGATGGGGCTTGGAGCAACCTGCTCTAGGGAGAGGTGTCCCTGCCCATGGCAGGGCGGTTGGAACTTGATGATCTTTAAGGTCCCTTCCAACTCTGACCATTCTATGATTCTATGATTTTCCCATAATAATGGGGGTTTTTTATTTGCTTCTGTCACTTTTGGCAGTCACCTTTGGGGGTCCTGCTTTTGTGCAATGTATCTTTTGCAAACTCTTCCCTTTTTATTCACAGTGTCCCAAAAGAGCCCTCTAAATCTGCTCATTTGTGAGTTTAACTTGAGCGTGTAAAATACGATGAGTTGTGGCTGTTAGTGTTTGTGTGCCCTTCCTGGTTTACTCTTATTTCTCTGATTTTTGCCTTACAGGTTGGTTACGGGTGGTTTTATTGAGTTTATTGAGTTGTTGCTGCTTTTTCTTTACCCTGAATTTGAAAGTCAAGGCAATTATTTCTTTTTTCCTTTGGGTTTTCTGCAGAGCCTTCCATGAAACCCTTCTGTGCAAATTTGTGCTCTCTTGTTTTTTCTCTCATCATTGAGCTGACGGAACAATGTATTTGCTGGTGCAGCATTCACCCAGTCTGAGGGCTTTTTTGCCTTATTAGACTTGACAGTGTTTAAACAATTCTAATTCTCATACCCAGCCACTTCTCCACTGATTTCTGTGCTCTCTGCTGCTGCATAAAACAAGCCAGAACGTTAAAGACATCTTGCACGTTGCCCTCTGGAGAGGTGGTTTTCTTTAGAGGAAAAATCAAATAAGTGTAGAATTTTCTGTTTTTTTTTCTCCTCACGTAGTTTCTTCTGGAATTGAAATGCTCTTTCCCAGTACTGATAGATTTTTGTACACATGAAGATGCTAATTTTCAAGCATAGTTTTCAAAAAGCAGTCTGAATTTTAGGATGAGACTTGCTGCTTTGCTCATTTGTTTATAGAAACAAACATCTCTTTCTTCATCTAAAACAGAATGCACCACCTTGAAAGTGATGGTCCCTGAATGTGCCATTTTAAGCCCAGCTAAAATTTTGCCTATTTAAAATGTATTTGCTAAAGGAGGTGAGAACATTTGCAGATGTTCATCGTTTGTTCTGCCCACTCACCTCTGACAGCACTGGAGCAGCCTGAAGTTTTGAGCTGAATTTTGGAATCTGAATTCCTGGGGAGAGCAGAGCGAGACATAAAAAGCATTTTTTTCTACCCTGTAAATGTCAAGATTTAAGTCACACCTTGAGGCAAATCCAAACCTTAAAACATCTGCTCCTGAAAGATGAATTTTCTCTGCTCTGGACAGTTCAGATCTCACCCGTGATGGGCTTCAGCCCTTGGAGAGGGGTCTGTTCTAGAACCGATCGCTCCTTCCAGTCCTCCAGAGGCTGCTTCATTTCATAGGAATTTCAGTTTAGTGTGAAATTTCACCTTTCTGAAACCCAAACGTGATTCCTCCTCTACTCCACCTCCCCAGAGGGAGCCCTGCAGCTGGGATGGGGACTTGAGGCACACAGTTGTCATGGGCTGGCCAAGTCACCAGCCCTTGGGTTCTGTGGTGCCACTGGTACAAACTGTGTGTTGGTATCCGTGGAACTCAAAGTCACCTGGAGTCACTGCAGGAAATATTGTATGGACAAGGAATGTTTTGATCCCACAGTATTTCATTTAAGCATGTTTTTTCTATTCTTTTTGAATTTGCTACAGCTGGTCTGAAACCCCAGAAGAATGGAAGTTCCAAAAGACAAGACAAACCTGGCTCCTCTTGCACATGTACGATAAAGAGAAGGTTAGTGTTAACACTGCTGCTCCTCAGAGCAAACAGGATAGAAAGTTTTATACCTTAGTTGTAGATACTTATCAACCAAAAGCTGCTAAAGCTAGCCAGAACTTTTCCAATAATTTTTTAATAGTTTATAAATCAATTACCGTGTTTTTAACCAAAATGCTGTATCATTTTAATTGCTTTAATTTCTTGTAATCATAGAATGGTCAGAGTTGGAAGGGACCTTAAAGATCATCAAGTTCCAACCCCCCTGCCATGGGCAGGGACACCTCTCCCCAGAGCAGGTTGCTCCAAGCCCCATCCAGCCTGGCCTTGAACCCCTCCAGGGATGGGGCAGCCACAGCTTCTCTGGGCAACCTGTTCCAGTGCCTCACCACCCTCACAGCAAAGAATTTCTTCCTAAGATTTAATCTCAATCTCCCCTCTTCCAATTTAAAACCATTTCCCCTTGTCCTGTCATTCCACTCCCCAACAAAGAGTCCCTCCTCAGCTCTCCTGGAGCTCCCTTCAGATCCTGGGAGGCTGCTCTCAGGTCTCCCCGGAGCCTTCTCTTCTCCAGGCTGAACAGCCCCGGCTCTCTCAGCCTGTCCTCACAGCAGAGGTGCTCCAGCCCTCTGAGCATCTTCATGGCCTCCCACTGGACCCATTCCACCAGTTCCATGTCCTTTCTGTGTTGAGGACTCCAGAGCTGGACACAGGACTCCAGGTGGGGTCTCAGGAGCACAGAGCAGAGGGGGAGAATCCCCTCCCTGGCCCTGCTGCTCACGCTGCTTTTGCTGCAGCCCAGGCTGGGGTTGGTTTCTGGGCTGCCAGCGCGCACTGCCGGCTCCTGGGGAGCTTCTCATCCATGAGCACTCCCAAGTCCTTCTCCTCAGGGCTGCTCTCCAGCCATTCTCTGCCCAACCTGTATTTGTGCCTGGGATTGCCACAAATCTGTAATCAATCTGTTTATTTAGTTGATCATTCTCCTGCCTGTGCTAGAGTTTTACACTTGGATAGATGTCACGCATAGATAGAGCAGGTTCATGTTTTATATAAATCTGGAGCTTGCTGAGAATTCCAGTCGTATCCTCAATTTGAATTTCTTAATGTGGAACTCCATACTGTAAACTGCTCTTCTCAGATTGCCTCAGATACCTCTGGCTCCGTGGAAGATGTACAGCCACGTTGCCAAGAGGTTAAAATAGCTTTCTCATTAAAATCTAAGTGAAACCTGATGTTGATTGCAGGAAGCATAAAGCATAACCAGAAGCGCGGCTTCCATCCCCTTCATTTCATAACTTTAAAACCCAACATACATTGAATTCCCAATGAGTGTCTGCCCGTCATGGGATCGAGTTGGGGCTGCAGGGCTTTTGGGTTTTGTGTCACAGAAGGAATATCGAGCTGTTTGATTCCTGTAGTTGGCATTGGGTTGGTTTTTTTGCTGACATTTCGGGTGTGCTCAGCCATTCAGCCACACCAATCTTCCTGGCCCAGATTACTCAGCAGCTCTGACGCCCATCACCTGACACGGGGTGTTACCTTGATGATTAAAAATGCTTTTAAAGAACCAGATAATTAAAAAGCAGAGTTTCACGAGGGCAAAGACGTTCACACAATGTCATGTTTTAGAAAGACTGGTGGCAGAATCTGGCTGTGGGTGTTTAGGTTGTTTGCAGTGTCTTTCGAGTTTCTCCTTTAGAAGTCTTCATCTCATCAGATGTTCAAAGTCAATGTATGATCTTTAGAGCTACCTAGAAATTGTGGTGCAGGCAGAAGGATCTTTTTACTTTTTTACCTGTTGACTTTGAGGTTTGGGTTGAAATATACTGGGAAATAATTAACTGTAAGTAGCATTTGTTTTCTACATCAAAACACAGTTTAAGTCCTTAATTCTCAACACCGATGTGAAGTTTCCCTTCTATTTTTTAAAAAAAATCTGATGAAAGTGCTATGATTTATTTAAACTCACACATTTTGTAGTTTTATAATCAGGGATGCATTGAATATGAGCTGTAGATAATGACTAACATCTGCATCTAGATTCAGTAAAGTCAGTAGAACTGCTCAAGTGCTTATGATTAAGCAGATGATGAAGGCTCTTCATCAGGACTGTAGGCAGGGCAGCCCAGCTTCTTTTGAATATTTTTTTATACCCAAATCCAACTTCCTGCCCGTTACAGAATAAAATCTGTTGGATATCCAAGCATGACTAAAATACAAAAGGAGACATGAGTTTCTTTCCTTCCTAAACCGCATCTTTGATCTCCTGGTGTCCCTTGGATGCCTACTGAAAAGCCAGGCAAAGGGACAGATTGAGTTTCCTCTACTGGTTGGCCTTTTTCTGTAAGGAATAAGTTGAAGGTTTTAAAGTTCTTTGCCACCTCAGGGGTTTTTTAAGTCTCTTTAAGACCCATGTGGTGGTTGGCCAACAGCTTCCAAGCCAAGGTTGTGCACCTACAGTGTGTACACACCTTCAGGATCCAGTATAAAATGAACACCAGGTCATCTCTTGATCTTTGTCATCTGGTGCAGCTTTCTTAGGAGATGACTCCATGAGCTATCTCCAGCTCCTGGATGGTGGGGCCTGGGGAGGTTCCTCAAGCTCTCCCTCAGAAAGAACTGAGAGATACAACTTGGTGGTGCTTAACTCAAGCTCTCCAGGCAGAGATCTCTATTTGCTTTGCAAAGTCTGTGGGGATCTACAAGTCTAAAAAGCTGGAAAACTCTAGAGTTACACAGCGTAATTTAAAAGTGCTCTTTTCCTGCTACTATTTTGTAGCGTTTCCCTTCTCTTTTCCCAATGATGGTGATTATTTCACCTTGGGATATTTCCCCATTAGCCCGTTAGAACAGGGGCGAGGTTCACATGTGAGGGAGAAGAAGAAACAAGGGAAAGGTCAAGGCAGTTTAACAAAAGAATAATAATAAAATCCCATCAGCATCACTCGCACTTGCCAGCGCCGCGCTGGGAGATCTCGCTGTATCCAATTTCAAGCCAGGCCAAAAGCTGGTCTTAGAAGGAGGATCGTGTTCCTCCTTGTGAAACCTCGCCAGGAGTCCCTGCCATTCCAGCTCTTCTACTACCGTATTTGAAGAATTAAAATTTGGATTTCCTTAAATTTTTGCTGGCAATTCCCATGTTCCAGTCCTTGCTGTGGCTCTGTCGTTTGGGTAAGTCAGGAGGAAACACGGTATTATCTTGCCTACAAGGGTTCTGGATTGTGAGTTCTTGGTGGAATAAACCTAATAGCTGTGTTAAAGGAAAAAAAAAATCAGAGTTTTTACAGAGCATTTCTCCTCTGGGCCAAATGCTGAATGTTTTCTAGGCTTCAGGCAGCCACATGTCTGTCTGCTCGCTTTGTATTTCTAAATTTAGAGTAGGCTTTCAATTGCCCCTTCGAGCACTTTGCATAAAGGCTGTGATAATAACTGTAATTCTGCAGAGTGAGGTATGACTCTGCCACCAGGTCTGAGAACAGGAGGTGTAAATTAGGGAGATAATTTGGCTAAGGTTTGGAACGGGGAGGTGTTGCTGAGCTCTAAAAACCCAGCGCTGAGCATCTGCTTTAAAGGAGCACTTTCATGGTGAAATAAAACCGCAGTGCACTGGGAGGGAAAAGGTTTCAAATATGTAGAATTTTCATTATGTTTGAATGTGTTTGATTTGGTATATCATCCATGTAGTGTTAGTCACTGTAAAATCAGGGGGTTTTTTTGGTATTTGTATTGTTTTCTTCATGTTTATGTGAAGAATTAGAAGGTTTTCCATAGCACACGAGTGCTGGGGCTGAATGCGGACTGTCGGGTTGATTTATTGCTTTGTAATATCCCTGATGGATGAAGGCAGCCTTGGAATATTCTTTCTTCCTCTCCTTTTGGAGGGACAGAAGTTTCAGTGATCAAAGTTGGGCTGCCAAATGTCGATGGAGGAGTGAGTTGTAAATTAAGTATCTGTTGAAGCTCTGTCTTCTCTGAAATGTTGATTCTTTGCAGAATCGAAACAGCCCTCCAATGATTAGGCTCCAGCCCTTTGAATACTTACGTATGTGTTTGACTCACGTCGAGCATGCCTTTTAAAGCTAGATGTGTAAAGTTGAACACAGGGAAAAAAAAAAATTGCAGGATTAGGTCATTTTAATATCTCCTGATTCACAGCAAAAATATTCTCTTGTTGGCTGGAACCGGTTCCACAGATCCGCAACGTGAAGGTAGGCCTCAAGGTAGACCTGCTCACCTAATCCTCCTGGAAATGCATTGCTCTGAAATACTGAATAAATCATTCAAGTCTCCACTCAGTTATTGCCAAGATGATTTAACCTAATGCTGGTTGACATTGTGTGTGGTACCAGATAAGCTAAAATTTAACCTGCGAGTAGTTAATGAGGAAGGGATTGAAGCGGGGGTGACGCCGCCGTAGATGACTCAACGTGTTGGTAGAGCCTATCGGCTTCAGTCAGCATGATTTAAAAATTATTTCCATATGTCTGAATTCCAATTTGTTTTTCAAATTAAATTCTGTCCTTCTGTCAACGTGCTTGAGGGTGGGTGGGATCCCATCTTTGCAAACAAATAATTTTGGGTGGGGGCGAGGGTAATTCCTGCAAATTCCTTTCCCCAGGCGTGTGCATGCAGTTCTCTCTGAGTTTACCAGGCTTTGCAGACGTGTTTCCAAGAGGAAAATTTGGCTAGTGGTGTTTTTTCCCCCCCGGCAACCCTCGCAGCCCTGAGTTTGCTCTCAGGGGGTGTTTGCATTTGCCAAGCAGCGTTTCCACATCTGCTTAGAATTTCCTCCAGGATGCTTTGCCCATCTTGGCACGTGATGGTCCTTCCATCCCTCCTGACAGCTCCCACCTGGGAAAGAAACTCCTCCCCATCTAGGGCAACAAAGAGGATTAAGGGNATCCTAACTATCTTTCAGGTGATGGTTTGACCTGATTCTGAATGAGGATTGAGAGAGAAGAAAATAAAGCAGGGTTTTTTTTCTTCCTTTTTTTGTCTTTAAAGGTTCCAGACAAGTATTTCACCATCTTACTGGATTATCTGCAAGGGCTTCAAGGTAGCGCGCGAGACACAACCGTGCAGAAAGCTGAAGCCTTTATGAAGGAATTTGATGGTTCTGATGTAGAAGACCCAAAGGTGCTGGAGAAGTGCGAGCGCATACGGCAAGTCCTGCAGCTCCTGTCCTGAGACTCCTTTTGTGTCTTAAGGGGCATCTGGTGTAGAGGAGGAGAAGATGTGCTACACAGAGACTATGAATTAGTTGTAAAGAAGTATTTTCTAATAGGAATCCTGATACTAAATTTTCACCTTTTGTCCTCATAATTTGTTCCGATTGCAAATATTTATTATGTTTTGAGGTGATGAAATGAGAACAACATGTGTGGTCCGTAAACGTGCTGCTGAAGGTAATCCTACTGCCTTCATTTAGGAAAATAAACCTCTCGTTATGTATTTTTCCACCTCTGCCCGTGGTTTAAATAAGAGGAACTTTGCAGTTCTCGGTAAGAGGAGCAAAGCAACCAACAAGAAGCCTTTTTCCAGCTGGAATTGATCCCTGGGTCGCTGGGATTTGGGATCCATCGTGTTGGACACGGGCTCTGTAACACAGTTGCTTATATTAATAAGCACTTCGCAGGGCAACACCATCAACTTTGATAGTTTCCCTTTTCTGTTTTAGAGTTTCTAAAGGTGTCGTGGCAGTTGTTTAGATTCTCCAATGGTGCCCAGATGGGTGGGGGTCAAGTCCTCTGACTCTTGGTCATGAAATTGTCTGATTTGACCTAAATTTGGCTGTGGTGGGGGATGCTCATGCTGCAACACTCTCTGCCCACCCCCCTAACCCTGCTTTTTCTTCTTTCTCCTGTGAAAGGCCTCCAAAAGAGTTAATCTGTGTTCGTTGGCTTTGACGTGGGCCATTTGTCTCCTCTCAACGTGCTGAAAATGAGGCGTTGGGGTAAAAAGCCAAGGACATTAATTACTCCCAAAGTTGGGTGATGGACTTATTAAATAACACTTGTATTCAGGCGGCGCTCTTGACCTGGTTCTTTAATGTCTCTGCAAACATCGTTCATACTTTATTAATAACCAGAGTATGAAATGTGTGGTGTTTGAGAAGAGTGGCTGTCTTTGGGAATTATGGCATTAATTTGGAGGGCTGAGGGGAGGGGGAGGAGGATCTATGGGTTCTGGAGGCCTCGTTTTTCAAGAAGAAGCATTTGGGTGGATTTGACAGCCTTGGCAGGCAGGGATTACTGCAAATCTTTACAAATATGAAATATATTACTAGTAACAAATAACTTAGGCTTTCTGACTTCTTGAAGATGGTGTTTTCAGCTCATAAAGAAGGGGTTTAACACAGAGGTGGGTGGGATTTGGTGGCAGTGACCAGGCTCCCGTTGAGCTGCTGGTGCTTTGGTGGTGGCTCTGGTGCTCTTCCCGTGCCATGGGGCAAAACCTGGGAGGGGTTTCAGAGAATGCAGTGGTGCCAAAGCCTTTCTGAGGCCCAGAGCTATATAAAACTGAGCAAAAGTTGGTAAAAAGGGTCTATAATAAAAAGAAGTGATGCTGATGTTAAGTGAGAGATCATTGGGTCTTGAATTTTACATCTGAGAAGAACCCAAGTAGAAGCTGGGACTTTTTTTTTTTTATTTTCCATCAGGTAAAAAAGGGAATCTCTCAGGGATGGTTTTCAAAGTGCCTTTGAGAGTTTATGATTGGCTTTTGGGTGTCAGAGAAGACTTTGTGTTCTCTCTTAGTTGTTTGAAAATTGACACTTTTGGTTTCTCTACTGCACAAAAATGCAGGTCCTCACTGTGCCCTTGATACACCTCCCAGCTTAAAAGCACAAGCACTTTGCGACCCTATTTTGAAAGAGCCTTGTGAAAAGGATTGTGAAGGTAAGATCTGGGCAAAAAGATGTGATACCTTTAATGATTTCGACAGATTTGGCAAGATTTGCCTTTCTTGGACCTTGGTTCTGACCACGTGCAAGCGTTGACAGATCTGGGAGCAGGGAGGGTTTGTAGATCAAAGATGTCATATTTCTGTTTATATCAATTAATATTAAAGGCATGTAGGGCCAATCTGGAGTCCATGTGAGCACCACGGTTTGGAGAAGAAGAGCTGCAGCCTCTCACCATGGCAGTGATGGACCCTGTGAAAGGTTCTCCTCCTCCTCCTTCTCCTCTTCCACCTCAGTTCCAGCTTTTCCCTCTACCAGGTGAAGGACAGGGTCTTCAATCTCCTCTTCTTGCAGCTGGAGAAGACTCGGAAGTTAAAAATTAAGGTAATTGTTGCTGTGGTTGTGTTTGGCAGAGGAAACAGCCTGATGTTTTCTGCCACGTGTCTCTTGAGGTGTGCTTAGTGGTCAGTGGTGCCTGGAAATTGGGTAAAAGTCCTGTAAAACTTGTGCTCTGAGTTGTTGCTGTGCATGTTTTAGCTTTCAAAGCTCAGTAGGAAATATATTAAGTGCTGCCTTGTTGCTGTAGTGCAGATAGGAAAGGACACTGGGGCGTTTCACTTTTCTACTTTGCCCCTTTTCTTAATGAACCTTCAACTGTTTGGTGAACAAGTCGTCTTCAAAACACCTCCAAAATGCAAAAATGTATATTTTTAGGAGACAAACTTTGATAGGCCTGTTTTAAAGACAAGGCTGAGGGAGCTGGGGCTGTTCAGCCTGGAGAAGAGAAGGCTCCGGGGAGACCTGAGAGCAGCCTTCCAGGATCTGAAGGGAGCTCCAGGAGAGCTGGAGAGGGACTTTGTCAGGAAGTCTAGTGACAGGATGAGGGGGAATGGTTTTAAATTGGAAGAGGGGAGATTTAGATGAGATATTAGGAAGAAGTTCTTTGGTGTGAGGGTGGTGAGGCGCTGGAACAGGTTGCCCAGGGAAGCTGTTGATGCCCCATCCCTGGAAATGTTTAAGGCCAGGCTGGATGGGGCTTGGAGCAACCTGCTCTAGGGAGAGGTGTCCCTGCCCATGGCAGGGGGGTTGGAACTTGATGATCTTTAAGGTCCCTTCCAGCTCTGATCATTCTATGATTCTATGACTTGGGCAGATTACCCAGCACAGAGTCTGAATGTAATGACACCTCTGGCAACCAAATTCTGTCTTTTCCATTCACTGGCCAGTGTCCTGGCTTTTGCTTCCCCCTCAGCTTGGCATATTCATCCAGGGGTTTATTTTGTGGGGTGAATAACTATAGCAAGGTTTCCTCCATCATGTATTTTTTAAATTACTAAGTGTATCATCGGGGTATTGAATTCCTGTCGCTGCTCAGGGCTGGAGAGGGAGATGTTCACTTTGGTTTCTTGTTTGGTCGTGTAGAATTTTCACATCTCTTGTGGCTCAGGCAGTGGTGGATCAAGACAGAGCAAAGTTGGTGTCCCTGGCTCCCTTCAACCCAGTCAGTTGGGTTAATGGAAACAACATCCAAGGCAAGAAGTGACAGTGTGTCCAGACCGACAAATCACATCTTCATAGAATGGTCAGAGTTGGAAGGGACCTTAAAGATCATCAAGTTCCAACCCCCCTGCCATGGGCAGGGACACCTCTCCCTAGNTGCCATCTCTAATTGTCTTCTCCTTGGGTTAATCTCCATTGTGTGGCTCGGGCTGGAAGAATTCGTCCCCTCAGAGGATGCTGAAGTCAGGACTTCCAGGCGAAATAAGGGAACGTTAATTACTCAAAATTGCTTCAAGCTGGAACCCTGCCTCTAATGGAAGTACTAATTACTCAAAATTTGACAATGGAAAAAGTTCCCTTTAATTTGGCTGGTCTCCGCTGTGGGTGCAGGGTTCTCTGCCGGCCACCTGCAATTTTCATTTTGTTAATTCTCAAATTGTAAAATTACTGGGTAAATGAACTCATCAGGAGGGTATTTCGTAGCTGTCGAGTGCGTAGTTTATTTCCTTATTTCCTCTGACTGGAGACTCTGACTCTTGGTCAGGAAGTCTAGTGACAGGACGAGGGGGAATGGTTTTAAATTGGAAGAGGGGAGATTTAGATGAGATCTTAGGAAGAAGTTCTTTGGTGTGAGGGTGGTGAGGCACTGGAAGAGGTTGCCCGGGGAAGTTGTTGATGCCCCATCCCTGGAAGTGTTTAAGGCCAGGCTGGATGGGGCTTGGAGCAACCTGCTCTAGGGAGAGGTGTCCCTGCCCAGGGCAGGGTGTTTGGAACTTGATGATCTCTAAGGTCCCTTCCAACTCTGACCATTCTGTGATTCTATGATTCTAATAGCTGTTTCTGTTGATTTTAAAGTAAGGGGTCTCTTGACTCGTCTCCATCATTTCAAATAGCTGATGACTGCACTTTTTTGCTTTGAGCTGGCTTCATTCCTTTTGGCTTTTTTTTGCTTTTTTTCTTCTACTTTTGCCACTGAGTGAGGCAAAATAATGAATGTTAAAATCCCCTCGCATTTCTGCAAACCAGAGTCAGGAAAAAAAACAATCGGATAAGAGATTTAAGTTGCAAAGTCAAGCACTGAAAAAATTAGAAAACAAGAGGATGGAAATTGTCTGGGCAATTTTAATTTTACCCCTTTACAGGTCCGTGGTGTGATGAAACCTCTAATTGTGTCATCAGTGTCATGAGTGCTGTGTTTCCCCTCATGTACCTCGCAGTTCATAGAATCATAGAATGGTCAGAGTTGGAAGGGACCTTAAAGATCATCCAGTTCCAACCCCCCTGCCCTGGGCAGGGACACCTCTCCCTAGAGCAGGTTGCTCCAAGCCCCATCCAGCCTGGCCTTAAACACTTCCAGGGATGGGGCATCAACAACTTCCCTGGGCAACCTGTTCCAGTGCCTCACCACCCTCACACCAAAGAACTTCTTCCTAAGATCTCATCTAAATCTCCCCTCTTCCAATTTAAAACCATTCCCCCTCGTCCTGTCACTAGACTTCCTGACCAAGAGTCCCTCTCCAGCTCTCCTGGAGCTCCCTTCAGATCCTGGAAGGCTGCTCTCAGGTCTCCCCGGAGCCTTCTCTTCTCCAGGCTGAACTTTTTTTTGTTTTCAAAAATCAGGGCTACAGAGCAGGATTAAAGATGGAGAAATAACTTTGCTGGGAGGACGTGGTGCCGCAGAGGAGAAGTGAGTAGGACCTTTCCCGTTCCTTTGGTAGGGGAACTGCCCGTAGATGTTTTATCACAAACGTTCCCTTTCAAACGTGTTTTAATATTCTGATTCATTTACAGTAAATACTGAATGGATGGTACCTAATTTAAATCCAGTTTTGTTGACACAAAACTTTCCAGTGGCTTATCCTGGTTTAGCTTTTGGTTTCCTTTTATGTCTTCCTCTCTGTGCAGCTGAATGAGCTGGTTATTTCTGTCCCTGCAAATAGGAATATTAGTTGTTTACAGTGATTCCAGTCATACAAGGGCACAATTAAAGGTCCTTGCCTTTGCAGGGCAAGCTCATTTTAGCAGTGATTTATACTTACATTCTATTTTAATTCTTCCTAAGAACATACACAGTCAACAACTTAATATGGTCAGGAATAATGATTTTTCTTTTTAAATATGACTTTTTTCCCCCACGAGGGGCAGGGAATAGCAGGCTAAATAGCACTAATGAGTAAATGATGGGGGAAGGGGGAAGCAAAACAGTGGTTTATCTTTCTTTGTCAAAACAAAGCTGAATAAGAAGCTTGTGCTGCTCAGAAAGTTTGGCTGGTGTTAAGAGACACAGGGGGAGGGCCCTTGGGTTACAAACAGAAGAACAGTCATACAGTTGCTCTTAGTGATGGGTGGCAGGGTTTTCCCCCCCAACTACATGCAGAAAATTTTTGGCATTCCCCAACAAAACCCACGAAAACACCCACGCCAAAAAGTTAAATAGGTTTCAGAATCAAGCACTTAAAGGTCAAGAAATGCCACATGTATAGGAACGGCCAGAAGAATTCAAATTCTGCCTCGCTGTGCCTCCTACCTGCAGACGGGGTGCAGGGGGTTTGTGTTAGAAGCAAACAAGCAAAAAACCCCTAAATTGTGTGAGCACGTCGTTAAAGATCACCAGTTCCCCTTCTGTTCTTAGGAAGATGGAATTACATTTCCTACTAGCTTTAATGATTCAGATTTATTATTTTTTTTAAAGTAGGTTTGCTGATAATTGAAATATCATAGAATCATAGAATGGTCAGAGTTGGAAGGGACCTTCAAGATCATCAAGTTGCAACCCCCCTGCCATGGGCAGGGACACCTCCCACCACACCAGGTTGATCCAAGCCCCATCCAGCCTGGTCTTGAACCCCTCCAGGGATGGGGCATCAACAACTTCCCTGGGCAACCTGTTCCAGTGCCTCACCACCCTCACAGCAAAGAATTTCTTCCTAATATCTCATCTAAATCTCCCCTCTTCCAATTTAAAACCATTACCCCTCATCCTGTCACTAGATTTCCTGACCAAGAGTCCCTCTCCAGCTCTCCTGGAGCTCCTTCAGATATATCACGTAGCCTTTTGCTGTGACAACTTACATCTGTTCTCCTCAGGGGCCCACCGTGTTATTTTATAGTTTTAAGCCATGGGACACAATATCCATCCCTCTCATTTCCTTATAAATAGCCAGACCTTGTGCCAGCACTGTGAAAATCAGCTGCTGGGCTCCTCTGGACACCAAGAAGGATGTTGACACTGGGTTTCTCTGCTGGTCTGGTGGTACAACAGGCTGTGGCAGCATCCTTTGTATCGGGCAGCTTTCCTTGAAAGCTTTAAGCTCCATGAAATTGCCGGAATCCGGTATGGGTGATGCTGAGTGTTGCAACTGTTTAATTTCCATGGGCTTAATTGGACTAAACAAACTGTTTTCCTTCTGTTTTGGCATATCAAGCACTTAGGCTGCAGTGATGGTGTTTCTCCAGTAGCACAGATACACCTCAGTAGAATTTATGGATTTCCCAAGGATTTCTTAGAAGCAGAAGCTCCTGCAGGATGTTGGAAATGATTGACCAGCGCCCAGATTGACCTTCTTAAATGAGGCTGGTATTTCCCATCACAAAGGCAGGCCAGCAGATCCACACCAGGAACCCATGTATGGGCATCCCAGATACCAGAGGATGAGGGTGACAGCGGGGAATGAAACTTCCCCGAGCTGCCTGGTGAAGGCAAAACACCCCCTGGCACCAATCCCGGCTGCCATAAGGTTAAAAATAACAAATAGTCTTCCCATTACATCAGGAAATCTTTTGTCCGTGTTTAAGGGGGCTCTAGGATGTGCCAGAAAGAATAATGTCCTGGTGGACAACAGGATGGACGTGAGTCGGCAACGTGCCCTTGTGGCCAAGAAGGCTAGTGGCATCATGAGGGGCATCAAGAAAAATGTGACCAGCAGGTTGAGGGATGTTATCTTGCACCTCTGCTCTGCCCTGGAGAGGCCGTGTCTGAAGCACTGGGTCCAGTTCTAGGTTTCCCAGTTCAAGAAGGACAGGGAACGGCTGGAGAAGGTACAGCAGAGATGATTAGATGGCCTGGAGCACCTCTCTTATGAGGAACAGTTGAGGGACTTGGGTCTTTTTGGTCTGGAGAAGAGAAGGCTGAGGGGGGATCTGATCAGCACCTAGAAATACTTCAAGGGTGGGTGTCAGGAGGATGGGGCCAGGCTTTTTTCAGTGGTGCCCAGTGACAGGACAAGAGGGAATGGGCACAAACTTGTACATAAGGAGTTCCATCTCAACATGAGGAGGAACTTGTTCACTTTGAGGGTGGCAGAGCCCTGGGAGAGGCTGCCCAGAGAGGTGGTGGAGTCTGAGCCTGGTCCCAGATTGTGTGTGACTTAAAGAAACTGGGGATGGACAGCAGAGATTATTTAAACACTTTTAAAGCTGCCTGAGATGACTAAAAGAAACCTTCAGGTAGAAGCTCCTTGGTGCTCTGGTACCTCCTGGGAGCATCAGCCTCTCATGTGGGGAGCAAGAGGTGTCAGTGCTTCCCAGCCTTGACCCCAGGCATTTACCTCGGGTTTGCAGCCAATGTCACCTCTGGGAGGGTTGGTCTCCCAGCTGTCCCCTTTGTACACATGAACACTCATTACCCTAGTTACGGAGCTGCTAACGAGGCCGCTCCTCCCCTTGTACAGGTGGCTCCGGCAGCGTGAAGAGGGTGGAGGCAGAGGCACGGTGAAAGGCAGCTTCTGGAAACCACGGTCTCCTCAAACTCAAACTCAGCCAGTTGCCAGGTATTTTTATTGACAAAAAGAAGAGAAATCTTTAGATAATTTTAATCTCCAGTGGCTTTAATGCGCTGTTTAATCTCAGAGATGGGAAATCTGCACTGAGCATTATGGATATTGCCCCAGCATCCTCCATCCCTTCCTGCACAAGCTCCTGAGCAGATTACAACCGATGCAGGGAAACATGCAGCCCGCTGAGGTGGCAAAGAAGGTGGGGAAAACAATCCCTCAAAGTTACAAAATCCTGAAGTTACCTTTTCTTTCAAAGCAGGCCAGTTATAGGTATTTGGATTCTGAGCCTGTTATATTTTTGATAAAACTCATTCAAAACTGATCACCTGCACAGTAATACGGTATGAAATAACTCCCTACTTATATCCTGTTCCTTTTCTTCTGAACAGCCAAGATTCCCAACTGCAGAACGCAGGATATGGAAGAGAAACTACAGTGAACCTGACAATTATTTCCAGAGGTTAGTTCAGCCCTAGAAAATAATCATTGGCTCTCTAAAAAAAAACTCAAACAGGGCTTCCCCTTTTGTTTTCCAAATCCTTTTTTTATTTTTTCAGCTGTCTTTGGACAAAGGGATAAAAAAACACCCCTGACTGCAGAGAGATCAAGAGTGTATCTTTGCTGTTGTTTAATGAGAAAGCAGTGACTCTGGCTGAATTACCTCGTTAAGACCGAGCAGACAGAGTGTCTGGGGTGATTTCTATTTGGGTGCTTTTTGGGGGGAGTCCTAGAAGCAGATGGAAGTGCAGCAGGTGAGTCTGGGTTTATGCTGTCAAAGCCCCATCCAGCCTGGCCTTGAGCCCCTCCAGGGATNACTCAGCTTGTACCCATAGAATCATAGAATGGTCAGAGTTGGAAGGGACCTTAAAGATCATCAAGTTCCAACCCCCCTGCCATGGGCAGGGACACCTCTCCCTAGAGCAGGTTGCTCCAAGCCCCATCCAGCCTGGCTTTAAACACTTCCAGGGATGGGGCGTCAACAACTTCCCTGGGCAACCTGTTCCAGTGCCTCACCACCCTCACAGGAAAGAACTTCTTCCTAAGATCTCATCTAAATCTCCCCTCTTCCAATTTAAAACCATTCCCCCTCGTCCTGTCACTAGACTTCCTGACCAAGAGTCCCTCCCCAGCTCTCCTGGAGCTCCCTTCAGATCCTGGAAGGCTGCTCTCAGGTCTCCCCGGAGCCATAGGAGAGGTGAAGGCAGGTAATGGAGAAGCATTTTAGACAGAAAGCAAATTTCACTGTAATGTTCGATTTTATGAGTGCTGGCTGAAACTGGCACCTCCAGCCTGTGAGCCTTGATAGCAGGTGCCATGTGAGTTGCTGATACTTGTGTTTTATTTGTCTTTTTTGAGAGCTGAGGGGTCTTCCCAGTCCAGGAAGGTAATTATCAGACCCAGGAAACTTATTGCTGCAGAGATTTGAAAATGACAGCATTCCCTGTCCTGCTACTGGTGGATTAAAGTGTGCTGTAGCATCTCAGGGTGTTTTTTTTACTATTTGAAAATGGTAAAAGAACTGTCTCGGAGGAAGGCAGACAGATGTCTCAGCTGGCTTAGCTAGGAAATCCTGCCATTTCTTCCAGGCTGTGACCTTTCCCTAGGTCATCTTAGCTTTCTTGCAACAAAACTAGATCATGATGATGGGCACCGGCTGGACGTACCCTTGAAATGGATTCAAAATCCGTCCCAAGCTGGTTTTGTGGATGGAAGAAAGTAAAATGCTCCTAGTCCTGCTCCTGATTGTCAGGATGCTAAGGCTATAATTCAAGTCATTAGGCTTAGTGTATAAAGCCCTTCGTAATCCAAGCCTTAAGAATCTGAAAGGTCACTTGTTGTCCAATTATCCTGAATAGTAAATGTGACGAGCTGGTGGAGACTCTCCTGATCCTAAAGCTCCTCTTAAAATAAATGCTTGCCTCTTCCCCAAAAGCACATGCAGGTCCAAGGGGCTGTGGGAAGATTAAACAGCTGGACTGTTGCATGGGGTCATGACACTGATTTTTTGGGGAATTATTTTCATAACTGCACCGAAGGAGCAGGCGGGAGGATGCTCCAGGTTTCAGACACAGCCTCCCCTGGCTGCCGTGCTCCAGCAGAGGGATCTGTGCTGCAGACTGCCGCCAAGATCCCCCAAATCCTCCCCAAAATCTGCCTGAGCAGCTGCTTGTGTAAATAAAATGAGCAAAAGTCGCTTAGAGGACAGGAACAGTCGGGCTTTGCTCATCCCCTGGTCCTGAGGGCAGCGTCTGAGAGGATTCGTGCAGGAGGAGAGTGATGGGGATGGTGTGAGGGGAGGGGAACATCTGGCCAGAGGTGTCATGAGCAGGTGGGGGGGGCAGAAAGGGGCCCAGATGTGCCCAGCTGCAGGGATGCCAGAGGCAGCAGCTTTGCCGAGCAGCCCAGGGAAGGGAGCTGCTCGGAGGACAGCAGTGTTGGGGGGAGTTTTGGTGGGGGGAGAGGACAAGGGACAATGTGACAGACCTGGAGGGTGCAGGGATAGCTGAGGGGGTTGATCCCATGTGAGATGGAGCACGTGCTTCGCTGTGGTAGCTCAGTCCTTTACCCACCTCCATGACATCTCCCAGGAAGATGCCAGAAGGATAAAGGAACTCTTCATTAAGGGACCACTTGTGGTGTCCCCTCTTGATTCCTGATGCTCCTTTCCATCCCCGGGTTTGTGCTGAGGTCGGTGAGATACCAGCTGGGAGCAGGGCTTGGAGGACTTCACTTTTCCTCTTTGGTATCTCCTCGCCTTTCAATTTGTTCAGTATTTGGAGCAATTTCATCTTTATATTGTATTTATTCAGAGGTGCTCTGGATGTGGTTATATTTTGTGCCCTGAAGGGCCTACTTCTCCATTTCACATTAATATATAACTGCTATTAGCATGAAGGAGCACTGGAAAGCTGGGCTCTACTGAAATACCTGTGACCCCTCAGCTTCTGGATGTGGAATCATTATTAATACTTCGTCCTTGGTGTGTTCACCCCAGGATGCTGCTGCACGAGGCATAGCTGGGGAGGTCTGATCATCCCCTTTATTACAGGAGGGGAAAACAGAGGGAAAGAGATTAAAAGATTTGCCAGCAACACGGAGCAATCAGCGGCTGCGCCGAAAATAGAAACCAGGCTCCTGGTTTCCGTTCCCCAGATCTGGCCTGGAGACAAGGCGACTATATTAAAAATGTAAATGCAAATATAGAAAATATTTCCTTTTTCTCCTCTTTATTTTTTTTTCCCCCACTAAGATTTCATGTCCTTTTGACTCTGGACTTTGCAGAATAAGCTGGCGGTGCTGGGATCAAAGGCTTGGCAACAGGATGGGCTGCACTCCTTGGATGCAGAGAAGGAAACGGGGCTTGAACCACCAAAACCCTCAGAGTGACCAAAAAGCTAGTGGCAGAAGGTGGGAGGAGGCCTGTGTCTATTTTCAGACAGAAGTATTTAGTAGCTGTGGGCTACTGTTCAAAATACTTTGATTACTGTGTTTAGGGCAGCCAAAAGTTCATAGAATCACAGAATGGTCAGAGTTGGAAGGGACCTTAAAGATCAGCAAGTTCCAACCCCCCTGACCTGGGCAGGGACACCTCTCCCTACAGCAGGTTGCTCCAAGCCCCATCCAGCCTGGCCTTAAACACTTCCAGGGATGGGGCATCAACAACTTCCCTGGGCAACCTGTTCCAGTGCCTCACCACCCTCACACCAAAGAACTTCTTCCTAATATGCCATCTAAATCTCCCCTCTTCCAATTTAAAACCATTCCCCCTCNTTGCCAGCAACACGGAGCAATCAGCGGCTGCGCCGAAAATAGAAACCAGGCTCCTGGTTTCCGTTCCCCAGATCTGGCCTGGAGACAAGGCGACTATATTAAAAATGTAAATGCAAATATAGAAAATATTTCCTTTTTTTCCTCTTTATTTTTTTTTTCCCCCACTAAGATTTCATGTCCTTTTGACTCTGGACTTTGCAGAATAAGCTGGCGGTGCTGGGATCAAAGGCTTGGCAACAGGATGGGCTGCACTCCTTGGATGCAGAGAAGGAAACGGGGCTTGAACCACCAAAACCCTCAGAGTGACCAAAAAGCTAGTGGCAGAAGGTGGGAGGAGGCCTGTGTCTATTTTCAGACAGAAGTATTTAGTAGCTGTGGGCTACTGTTCAAAATACTTTGATTACTGTGTTTAGGGCAGCCAAAAGTTCATAGAATCACAGAATGGTCAGAGTTGGAAGGGACCTTAAAGATCATCAAGTTCCAACCCCCCTGCCATGGGCAGGGACACCTCTCCCTAGAGCAGGTTGCTCCAAGCCCCATCCAGCCTGGCCTT
>VXBW01005523.1:0-51441 GCA_013400375.1 Thinocorus orbignyianus
TGTGCCCGCCGAGGCCCAGCTGCGTTAATACACTGATACGCGGTTGCTGCAGGACTGAACAGCTGAGCAGTTCCCTCTGTCACCGCGTCATCTGTGCTCCTCCCGTGCTGCGTGTTATCTGCCAAAAATTACTCCGGAGCCGTGATTAAGAAACGTTAAAGAAAGGCTCACAGACACACACTGTAGTGCAGTTGCCAGGCGTTTGATAAGCAGCGTCTGCTTTTATACTTTGATCCTCCTGAAGGTCCTTAAATGGGTATAATTTTGCATGCGTGCATCATGACTAATTTGGGGATCTAAGGGAAATTCCTTCTGTGAGCAGTGTGGGAGCTGTGTCGGTGAGAGGCAGCTGAGCCGTCATTAATCAAAAGAGGAAGAGCCCTGGAATATCGCGTGGGCTGGAGCTGGCTGAAACTCCACGGAACCAAATCGGCTGGGGTCAGTAAGGAGGTGCTGAAGAGTGAAGGGTTTAATCCTCGGGGTCTGCATGGTACGGGCTTCACCATCACCGCGTCATTGTGAATGGATGAGTTTTCCAGTGAGAGCAAGAGGCCAACACACAAAATACCTGTGTGGTGGTGGGGGGCTCCCACTGTCACCTGTAAGTGTTGTGGCTCATTTAACCTGAGCCCTTCTCGTGTGGGCTGCAGGATCAAAGCTCTGCCTGGGCCAGAGCCTCTGCTCTTGCCCTGAAAAAGCTAATTGTTCCCTGGATTCACGGCAGGGAAATCGGACAAACCTATGACTGACCACTGCTCTTGGTGGTTTCCAGCCCCAGGGGGTGGAGGTTGAACAAACTCTCGAGCTGATGTTGGGCCGAACGGCTGCCAAGGTTTTGCCTGCAGCTGTGTCTGCAGCTGGCAGGAGTGAAGCCAAGCAGTGGCAAGGACTAGCTCTGGTCACTCAGTGTTCTAGAAGGTTAGAAACGGTCGCTTGGAGTTCATGAAGCAAGTGGCTTGTCCCAGGGCCAGCACAGAGGTGCAGCTCTGCTGCCTTCCCTCTGAGCCACGTCACACAGCCCCTTGCTGATCTCTGCCATGCCACGTTAGACAGAAAGCAGGTCAGCTCACTGTGAGAGAAATAGGTCTGACAAATTGTCAAAGGACTCAAAACACTGTTCAGTCATGCTGGAGCTCTCATGTATGAGGGGCCTTTTCATCTTTAAATACTCACTGGCTGCAGGTGTTCCTGCTGAGAAGCAAACCGAGCAGGCTCAGGTGCACACTCGCACCTTCAGCTGCATTAAAGTGTCTGATACAAGGGGCCAGAAGCAATGTCTGAGTTCTTTTCTAACAGCTAACCACAAATCCCCGGTTTGCAAACTGTCTGGGGGAAATTGCTGCTTGTTCAGGCAAAAGCTTGGGAATTGATTGCACATTCCGTGGCATAGTTACCTGCAGATTAACCTGAGGGGAGTCATTGATCACCTCCAATAGCTGCACAATCAGAACAGATGTCTGGAATGCTAAAATGTAATTTGTTTTATTTATACTGTGTTCCACAGCCTGTATTCAACAGTTCTTTCTCCCCAACCACAACCCCCACTGCCCTTTTATTTCACAAGCAAAACCAGGGTCACTAGTCTAGTGGCTGGAAGCTCCCAAACCCAACCTTCTTGTCATAATGAGCAGTAAGTCATAACTGTGCCATCCCTTGGTGTCTTCTATAAAACAGAGATGATGGCATTTTCTGATTTATTAAGGCAGTTAAGATGAGGACAGGAAGAGATGGAAACACGCGGATGTAATGAGACTGCACAAGAGAAACGTATTTTCTTCCTGCCACAGCACAGAGTCTGTGTTTCAGGAGTATGAAAACCACTGCAAATCCCCCACTTCCACAAAGAGCTTCCACTTTGAAACTCTCTGTGGTTGCCCACATCCGCTCTAGATGAGATAAATACTCATAAAGATATGACGTCAACAAATGTTAGGAGGTGGTGTGAGTGCCTGGAGGAGTGAGGTGTGGATGAGGCTTTGATCTGTCTGCCTCTCGGATGTGGCTGCTCACAAGCCTTGCGGTGATGCTGTCCTTGACACGGTCAGCCCCAGAGCCGGGTGCTCATCCTGCCCGTACTGCTCCCCTGCCGTGGCCCCGCCAGCTCCGCATTCCCTGGGGACAGCAGCACGGGCTCCTCTGGGCTGGAAGCACCACTGTAAAGTTATGGGATAGGAAGGCAGGGGTGGAATCCCTTGTCTCTCCTGTACCTCTGTCATTCCCTAGGGTTGCGGGGGGCGGTGGCGGGGTGGCGGCGGTGCGGGCACATTCCGGGCAGGCGCACTGGGNGGAAGGGGAGCGGATGGGACAGGGCGAGGGGGGGGCTGGTTCTGGGGGGGAATCACGGCCTCGCCCCCATCCCCGGGCCTTGCACCCCAAAGCCCCGGGGAGGCTTCTGTAAAGGCCTGCGTTAATCCCGCTCCGGGGCACGTCCCGGGCTATTTATAGCCGCCTGTGGTGCCGTTCCCCCGGGCCGGGCTCTGCGAACAGCTGCCCGTCAGCGGCTCCGGGCCCGGGCCCGCACCGGGCACAGATCCGGGGGATTGCGGTGCTGGCATCCCCGCTGTGCCAGCAGAGCCCCGCAGCACCTTTCATGACGGGAGCAGCTCTTCCCAACCCAAACCTCACCTCCTTTCTGCCGGGCACTGAGCTGCTCCTCAGGATTAGCAGAGTGTTTTCTGCTGCCAACTCCAGCCGATCCCTTGGCTGCTGCACCCTTTTTGTTTTGTTGCTGCTGTGAGGATTTACAGCAACAGTGGGTGCCGAATTTTTCATTTAGGTTTTTTTTGCCCGTGGTGTCGCATCCCCTTTTTCTCCTTGCTGACCTGCAGAACTCTCTTTGCTCTTGCTCTCCCTTCGTGCTTCCCTCAGCCAGATGGCTTGTGCTCCACCTCCGTATTGCACCCGGAATACATCCCACCCGGGACAGAAGAGAGAACCAGCAGAGAGAAGCATTGGTGAAGAGCTGACACTGTCCCATCGGGTGCTTGTTTCTGCATTCTCAGATCTGTTGGGCCTCAGCACTCACAGGAAACCGCAGAAACTGCTCTGAAGCTGCCCTGATAGATCTGATTCTGTCTTGAGGGCATAGGTGTGTGCCTTAGATGACCTTCAGGATCTCTCCCAGCCTTTCGTAGTGCTCAGTCACGTCACTCTGTTAACCACATCATATTTATAGATGCAAAAGGCAGGGTAATGACACATACCTGAGCAAAAAAAGACGCTGCAAGGTGACAGAGTGGGCATCTGAGCATTCATCTCCTCTGTTCCAGTGAGCCCTTCTTCAGACAGCTCGCCTGGCAGCCCATCCTTGCATGCCTGCATCCGCCTCCCTGCAGAGCCAGCAGGGATGCTGCTCTAAAGCAGCCTGTCCTGCAAAGAGCTCATGTCCCAAGGGCACATTTAGCTGGGAACATCAGCACATTCAGACCCAGAATGGTGCTCAGCCCCTCCCAGCGTGCTCCCTTCCTGGCAGACTGGAGAGTGAAAGCACAAGAGCAGCCACAACAGCCCATTCTTACACCCGCCCTCCTTTGGTTTTCCTGGCTTTGTATTCATTTGGGCACAGGAGTTACCTGATAGAAAATGACAAGGGACAAGTCCTGAAGGTTTGCTGTGCTGTTAGTGATAATGGCCCATGGAAAGCTAATGGCATTTCTGTGCTTTCGCTCCGGGCTGGAGTAATCACTGCCCGGGAAGAGGCCTGGTTTGGATGCTTCTTTCCTCACAAATTTGGTAAAGTTAAAAAATTCTGCTTGGAGCTTAATAGATGTGGCTGTATTACTTGATAAATAATTTCTGGAAGGTTCAAGGTTAAAAGAAGAAATAGTTGGAAAATACTAGTTAATGAGGAGATATCCCTTTGCCTTTCCTCTTCATCAGAACAGCTTGAAGAACATCCCCTTGATTTTGGACCAACTGAGATAACTGAGAGGCTTTGAGCTGTTTTTTGATAGAGCTCTGCACCTAAAGTGGTTCATGCATGGTCCAGATACTTCAGCTTCCAGTGCCGTCTAATTTTAAAGATTTAAAAACACTTGTTGAGGATGGGTGTGAGCTTTCAAACCCTGACAGGTATCCTCTGGGTACACGAAGTGGATTCACCTTCCTTTGTGTCCCTGTCTATGCACGGAACCCTGATTTGGCAGGGGAGAGCCAGGCACCTTCTTGTGTTTGGGGTGTTACAGAATCACAGAATTTTCATGGTTGGAAGGGACATCTGAGATCATCGAGTCCAACCATACACACACCATAAAAACAACCACAAAAAAACCCAACCCCACAGAACAAATCGCCCAACCCAGCAATCTCGGGCACTGGGGCGTTGCCTGAAGTACCACAGCGACACGTTTCTGAAATACCTCCAGGGATGGTGACTCCACCACCTCCCTGGGCAGGCTATCCCAGTGCCTGACCACTCTCTCAGTGAAGTGATTTTCCTAATATCTAATCTAAACCTCCCCTGCTGCAGCTGCAGACCATTTCCTCTGGTCCTGTCATTATTCCCTTGGGAGAAGAGGCCAGCACCCACCTCTCTGCACCCTCCTTTCAGGGAGCTGTGGAGGGCGAGGAGGTCTCCCCTCAGCCTCCTCTTCTCCAGACTCAACATGCCTGCTCTGCTTCACCAAACCAGGCAGTAGCTGAGACGTTCTTGCGCTGTGGTTGGTACTTCCTCATCCAGCTGTTTCTTGTTTGGCAGTATTGAGTAATTAAGCAGGAGCATCTACCCCCGATAGCCAGAAAACCAGGAGTTGGGTCCTGAGGATTGCAAAACGTGAAATCCCAAGTGCTGCTGATACTCATTTTGCTTGTTGCATCTATTTACTTCCTGGGTTTTGAGCCATAGAGGTTTGTGGCTTCAGGCATCTCACACCACTGAGGGCCAGAAACTTGCTTTGTTTTTTTTAAAGCAGTGAGGAAAGACACACAGGTCACTGGCTTCAGGATATGGGAATGGAAAGGGAACAATCCTGCAACTGCCTGGTGAGCCACGAATGTGTGCAGGACCACAATGTCCCCTTTTTTGTGAGCTGTCCTGTGCAAGTGAGATTCTTTCTCTTGCAGCCCTCTCATTGCACCAAGCTTCAGTTCTCATGGGACATTCATTCCACTTGTGTTTGCCTGACAGCAACAGTGATTGTGTTGCTTGTACCTCAGGGACACGTGCCTCGCACAGGGCAGTGCCTGTGTGCCACCAGGAGCCCTTGGAGGGCCCCTCACAGCATGCCTATCTTCCCCCCCATGGCCACCTTCCCCACAGCTCCCCAAGAGCTGTGACCCTCTTGAAAACCCTTCTCTGCCATCTCTGAGCCCCTGGTAGCCCTGACAACCCTTATTCCCTTACACTCATGGGCCCTCTGCAGGGCTGGATCCCTTGGTGGGCCGTGGGTCTGGACGCTGTCCCTCACGGGTGGGTATGTGCCAGATGGCAGCAAGTGTTTCAATAACCTGTAGCACTCCAAAGTCTGTCCCACGGGAGGTGGGTAAATGGGTCCTGTTGTACTTTGTGAGCTAAGCCTGACCTTTGCTTGTCTGGCGGCCTGGCTCCCGGGACTGTGAGCTCCATTTTCACTGCGGACAGTTGCAAGCGCCAGAAGTGTGACTCATGGTTGGTGAAGAGGGCAGGTTTTATGGCTCTCCCCTTTGCCATTTCCATGTAGATGACATCATAAAACGCCACAGGAAAGAGCAGCCGGAGTCCAGTGCCCTGGGGGAGCAGCGGCGGCAGCAGGTGAAGAACAGGAACGTGGCATTTGGGAATGGGCGGCCCCGGTTCCGCACCTGGATGCAAAGGAATCTGCAAGGTGGGTGAGACCCGGGCACAGCGCGGGCTGCCTCGCTGGAGAAGGTGGCTCTGCAACAGAACACAGTGCTTACATCCTTCCATCCAATTCCTGTGCACGTATGGAACGCACTGGGGCTCTGAGCAGCTTTTCTCTCTGCAACAATGGAATATCGGGGCCCTTTCAGAGCATAAATTCACCCGTTTCTCTCCCTTCCACCCTCTCATGAATTACTAATTCAAAGTGACTTAATATCTATTCTCTATTCCCTTTTTGGCTTTGCATATTTTAATTACGCCTCTTCCTAATTCTCTTTTTCCCAGAACACACTTAAATTATCCCTTCAGTAGCTGTCTTTGATAGCTCAGTTATTGGAGCTAATTTATCACTTTTGCCAACCAGGGTATTTTTATGATGAGCTTTTTTTAATGCTGAGTGATCACACACTGATCTATGTTTGGTTCCACTAGCTTTTATCTACCAAACCAAAGTGATCTGTCACATGAAATGCTGCCTCTATCCAAATAATCCAAATCTATCAAAAAAAATGCTTTTTTTTTTCTCAAAAAAAATGACAGCTAAATCACTTTGCTGAAGATTTTTGAGACATTTTGCCATCTTCTGTTGGAGTGCCGATGGCACCACAGTCGGGTGGGCTTGCTGGGAGGGGATTGCTGGTCTCCAGCCTCCCTCCCCCCCTCCTGTTCCTGATCTCACCCCATGTTGCCTTAGGATTGTAGAAGGGTTGGAGTTGGAAGGGACCTCACCGAATTGTTCTGACTCAAACCAGAATGATGGTGATTGCCCTTTGCAAACTGATTTTTCTGTTGAAAACACAGGCTTTGATGGTCTGCCACACTCAAGCAACCCCTGCATGCAGAGGCAAATAAATCAAACAAAATATTTTTTTTAAGTTCTTCCTTAGAAAGAAGAACTGTTCTGCTCATTTGTAGAATTATTTCTGCTAGTCTCAGTATTTCACAGGCTTTGTTTGAGTCTGAGCCGAGCCCTGCCAAGTGCAGAGACCCGCTGTGCTGTGTACTGCTGCTGTCAGGAGCAATTTTGGGAAGATCAGCACGACTGAGAATTTAGCCCATCATTCTTCAGGGCCTCGTTTCTCTTTGGTCCCTGATGAAATGCAGCCATCCCTCCTGGGCTGAGACGTGATAACCATCATGGAAATGACAACCCCAACAGCCCAGCACTGCGATGACAGAGGCTGGAGAAGTGTATTATGCTGATTAAACCACCAGGAGAATTTGTGAGCCAAGTGCTGTTATCCCTCCTGGAATATGGCTTAAACTATCTCCTCGGTGGTGAAAGATGATTTTTAATGACTAGAAATTTGAATTTCAAATCTCCTTGGAAAAAGAGTCTGTCAGGCATCGGGGCTTCTCCTCAGACAGGTTGTGCTGGGCAGCAGTGCCTCTTGGGCAGCCCCAGCGTGTTTGACACCGGGCTCTGAGCGCCCACCTGGGCACGGTGGAGCCTTCCCCAGCTGCTGATGCTGGGGGACTTTATTCAAACGTTCTTGCATTAATAAACATCTCCTGGATGCTTTGCAGAGATGGGGCCTGCCCTGTGTCACTCCTGGGGATACAGGTGACAGCTGGCGAGTGAGGGGGTGCTCGGAGGCTGGTGGTGGCTCCCTCGTTAGCTGTCAGCACTGGGTGAGGCTGACTGGCAGGGGCAGGGTTTTCCAGTGGGTCCCTCCCATCACACTGCAGGGATGCCGGAGAGGCAGCTGGGCTGGCTGGCTGGCTGCAGAGGAGATGCAGAGCTGTGTGGCAAGGCTTGGTGGCCCACAGGAGAGCCGTCTGGTGAGCAGGCAAGAGAGAGGGGCAGCCTGGGGTGGATGTTGACAGGAACAAGAAAGGGAAAAACAGAGTGTGGGGACAGAACCAGGAGGAGAAGAGTGGGCCATTGAAGGCAGCGAGACCACACCTGGTAAAAAAGACAGAGATTGCTAAAATTCCGGTGTTTGTTGGGAGAGGAACATTCACACACCTGCGCCTCTGTGCTGAGGCCATCGTTTGCAAAGGAAATAACTCCTGGCGCTGCAGAGCTGGTGAACAGTGTGGCATTTCTGTGAGTGCCCCCAGCCAGCCCCTCCAGCTTTTGGGAGCAGAGCTTCCCAGGGATGTGCCCTGCTGCCCATCTGTCCCAGAGCCAGGGAAGCTCTCAATATCTTCACCCGAATTCCAGTTATCCCAGCCTGCGTGGGCACGGCCAGCATCATGTCCTGGGGCTGCAGCAGTGGTGGCCCCTGGCAGCGATGTCACCGCTGCCTCACAACACTTAATTTCTAATTGCTCCAATTACTATGCATTGCTGCCATGTGGGAATCAGGAATCAGTGGTCTGGGATCAATACCTGCTTCAAAGGGCTCTGTGGTGGCACCGGCCAGGTTCTGCTCCCTGGTTCTGCTGTGAGCTGCCCTGTGCTGCTGCTTCGTGCCTGCGTTACTATCCCCTCTGAGCCAGGGTGCTCAGATCCTGGTGCAGCCAGTGGGAGAGCACTTCCTTACTGCTCCAGAGGTAATAGTCACGTGGAGTAATTAGGCTTTAATGGATTGTGCCTCCAGCTGATGGGGTGATTTCCTCTTGCTCCATGCTTCGACACACTCTGAAATCATAAACAGGCTGAGGGAAAGCATTAAATGCGAGATGGGCTCTTGGCATGTCTGTGCTGTGTGGGTATGTGGAACAGCAGCAGAAGGTGCCCCTTCAATATATGACAAGCTGGAAAAAAATAATTAAACCCCCCCAATATATATATAAAAAAATATAAATAAAAATTTTAGTCCAGTCTTCGATTGTCAAGTGCTGTAATGTGAGCACTCAGAGCTATCCAAGGCTCCTGGGGCTTTGGTCACTGTATCAAAAGGCATTTTCTATTTCACAGCTAATTTGTGTCAGCGTGAGCTCTGACAGCAGATTGACGGGTTTCCTGGTGGGAGTGTTCCTGCCTCCATTAGGAATCAGGGTTGAGGAAGGCTTTTCTGTATACTTTCAAATCAAATATGTTTGTCAGTCCTATATATAACAAGAATGTCAGTAAGAACTGGAAAGATAAATGATTTAATATTCTGCAAAATGAGTTGGCTGGAATAAATCAACGTGATTCTTGCATCACTGTCTGTATAGCTACTCCTGTCCAGAGTCCTACACCTGGGACGTGGCAATCCCAGGCACAAATCCAGGTTGGGCAGAGAATGGCTGGAGAGCAGCCCTGAGGAGAAGGACTTGGGAGTGCTCATGGATGAGAAGCTCCCCAGGAGCTGGCAGTGCGCGCTGGCAGCCCAGAAACCAACCCCAGCCTGGGCTGCAGCAAAAGTGTGAGCAGCAGGGCCAGGGAGGGGATTCTCCCCCTCTGCTCTGTGCTCCTGAGACCCCACCTGGAGTCCTGTGTCCAGCTCTGGAGTCCTCAACATAAAAAGGACATGGAACTGTTGGAACAGGTCCAGCGCAGGGCCACCAAGATGATCAGAGGGATGGAGCACCTCTCCTATGAGGACAGGCTGAGAGAGCTGGGGCTGTTCAGCCTGGAGAAGAGAAGGCTCCGGGGAGACCTGAGAGCAGCCTTCCAGGATCTGAAGGGAGCTCCAGGAGAGCTGGGGAGGGACTCTGTCAGGAAGTCTAGTGACAGGACAAGGGGGAATGGTTTTAAATTGGAAGAGGGTAGATTTAGATGAGACCTTAGGAAGAAGTTCTTTACTGTGAGGGTGGTGAGGCACTGGAAGAGGTTGCCCAGGGAAGTTGTGGATGCCCCATCCCTGGAAGTGTTTAAGGCCAGGCTGGATGGGGCTTGGAGCAACCTGCTCTAGGGAGAGGTGTCCCTGCCCATGGCAGGGGGGTTGGAACTTGATCTTTAAGGTTCCTTCCAACTCTGACCATTCTATGATTCTATGTATTGTAGTAAGTTAACCTTGGAATTCATTTGCAAAGCTGTAACGATCAATTGAGTTATGAAGGATGCTAAAATGAGAGTTTATTTTCACAGGACCTGGCCATTTTAGAAGAGGGTTTGGCCAACAGCAGCACAGCCGGCGGCAGTTCCGGAGCGCTGTGCCTGGCCCCAGGAGAAGAGCAGCTGCCACGAACAGAGTGAGCCCCTTGAACCGCCAGGCGCCCGCGCAGGAGGTAAGGGCCGAGGCAGCTGCAGCACTGCCCAGATCTCAGGGTGAAATCTGCTGCGTTTTATGGTCCTGGATCACTCTGAAGAGCAATCTACTTAAAAAAAATTACAGGCACCATCTCTTATATGCCTGTGCAGAGTGATTTTATGCACGGGTGAGTGCAGACACACGTGCACATAAACCAGCAGTTCTCCAGTTGCTTTTAGAAGCTCATAACTGACATGGTTTTACTGAATCTGTTCCCATGGGTTTTACAAATAAGTTTTCTTTAAAAATGTGTTCTTAGAAAATACAAAAACATTTCCATAAAACAAATTCCATGCCATCTCCTCTTACGGTTATCATTTAGAGGAGATACGTTAAGATTCATCATTATTTGTCCTGCACCCAGGGGTTTCCCCAAGTGCAGTGAAGCCAAAGGCCAGCCTGCTGTTGACTTCAGGTGGCTTTGGTTCCGAGACATTTCCCTAGCTCATTCCCAGTGCTGTGGCAGCCATGGGTCACATCACCCCATGCACTTCAGTGTAAAATGCAGTTTCTTCATTTATGGCTTTCCCTGTTTACGAGTTTAAACGTTTTGGTCTTGTCTCTACTCAAAAACACTTTTTAAGAAAAGCTTGGAATATTTTCATTTGGGATTTTGGAGTTATTTTTAAGACTCATGAGGTGGGAAGGCAGGCAGGTGTTCGCCATTAAAATAACTCTTAGAGCTTTTCTTCTGAGTGTCACTGGCATTGAGCTGGCTTGGTGTAGAAGGTGGAACTCAGATGGGTAGATCTCTGTGAGAGGGTTGGGTTTTTTCTGCACTGGTGGAAATCCACTCAATTGGGAGGTCACATACGCTCAGTAAGCTCTAAAAAAACCACTGAAGTGGTGAACATGATGGCACATTTAGTGGCTGTGTCCTGGGGGTATAAATAAGAGAGCCCTAAACCCAGCATGCATGTGCATGGTGTGTGGTTGTTCCTGAAAATAAAGGCTGCCGTGACTCAGGTGCTGAGGGTGGCTGAGTGTTCACAGACTGTCCTCAGCAGCTGCTGGGGGGCAGAGCTCTGTGGTAGCTTCCATTTCACAGGTACAACACAAGGGGGAGGAATGTGGAAACACGTCTCCATTAGGGGTAGGAACAGTGCGGGGGGTTGTCCCCCAGAAACGAAGGGGACAGTGTCTGTGGCAGTTTGTGTGAAGGACTGTAGGAGGATCTGCACTACTGAGGGGCTGCGGATGGGCTTCGTGCCTCGGGCTTCGGAGCGGGCATTGGACGTGTCCCAACAGGAGAGAGTCAGTGACCGAAAGGGAACTTGAGCAAAGCTGGAATGCTTGGCTTGTGCGAGATCTGCTCTCCGTCGACTCATTTCTGGGGTATTTCTGCACCATCAGAATGAAACATTCTTCCTGGTACTTGTTGTTTCATGCCCAGGAACTGAGACATACCCAGGGGTTGTTGACAGCTGTGTGCACTAAGTCCCAGTGCTGAGACTACAGCAACACTGCTGGGTAGAAATGTTCCTGCAGGAGATACAAAACAGCATGAAGGAGACCATGTTTTCATAGATTTAGTGAGGAACCAGTTTCCCATTGAGAAAATATCAAGGGATAGAAAAAAAAAACAGAAGCCCTTGCAGAGCAGGGGCTTTCTGTTGGAAAGGAAAAACGGTTGGGAATAAGAAGAGGGGGAACAGGAATGCAGAGCACCCCGGTGTGGGGGTGCTGTGGGAAGGGGATGGCATCAGTGTCAGCAGCCCCCACCGGCGCTTTGGAGCTGGATTTCCCCTGGGACACAGCCAAGGAAAAGGCCAGATGAATGCAGCGGGGGAGGCTGCAGGCGGGGTGGTGGTGTGGGTGTGGAAGCTGAGTTCTCCCTGCTCTTTCAGGGCAACAGGAATGATGATGCTTTCACCAAAACCAGTGGGCAGCCCGAGGGACGGCACCGGCCACCCCTAGGCCCCAAGAGGTTCCGAGCAGCTGCTGCCAGCACCCACATGCCAGGGAGAAGGTAAAATCTTGGGTAAATCTGGGCTTTTTTGGTTTTCAGTGACTTCCTTTGCAGCTCCTGGGGCTCTGTGCTCGGTCCGTGCCAGCTGGGAGTGCCCCGTGCTCCTGCAACGTGAGAAATACCCCCGGGTATGTTAGGAAAGCACCTGGAAATAACACAGCCTTATGTTGGCAGTTAGTTACTCAGGTATTAGATCTGTCATTTTGTTTTAGGAAGCAGGGAAAATATCACCTTTGTATTTTTATTACACTTTTCCTCTGTCATTTTGGGGAAAATTTTTGAAGGGCAAAATAGCATTTATTTTCTTGAAGACAGGAGATATAGATTGCAGTGGGAAGGGACCACCGGGGCAGGAAGTGTGTCCCAGAGGCCACGGGAGCAGCCGCTGTGCCTGGGAGCTGGGCAGCCCTGGTGCTGCCTTACCAGGGTCCTGTTCTCCCCTGCAATCTTGCCTTCCTCTGCTCTGAGCAGAGCAGGGCTGAATGACCTCCAGAGGTCCCTTCTGACCAGATTTTTTTCTGTGGTTTTCTTCCATGATTTTTTATTTTTTTTAATGGGCAGAGTTTAGAACAAACACAAGCTGTTTTTTCATTTGAGCAGAAAAACAAGTTCCTCTGAAATCCTTTGCTGGCAGAAAAACCTGTTGGGTTGAACTGGGTAACACGCAGCCTCGTTTGCTTCTCCTGCTGCTTTTTCATACCACACCAGGGTCAGTATTTCAGCATTAAACTTTAGGCCAGACCTGGCATCCTCTTTTATTCTGTCACCCAGTGACCCCTCCACCAGGTCTTTCCTGCTGAACCGGAGACCAGCCTTCCAGCAGAAGCAGGTGCCGCAGCGGTTCTCCAAGGCCAGCTTTCGGAGAGGGGTCAGTGTCGAGACATTTGTTACGCGACCTCCTGCTGGTGACAAACTGGTGGTTTTACAAACCCTTGCCCAGTTTGATCTTTGCTTCTAAAAGTAACTGGGAGAGACAGGTGACGTTAATACTGAATGTATTCCTGGGAAAGTATTTGCAGGACAGGCAATTTTGAATGCAGCTGAATCTAGCAGCTGGACACTAAGACATGGGTGGGTGACAGAAGCAAACCTTGCAGGCTGTACAGCAGCACAGGCAGGGCAAAGCAAATCCTCCCCACGCCAGTAGGAAATCCCATATTAGCAAATTTATTGCCAGCGTGCAAGGAAAGCACTATGCAGATACACCAAATGAAATACGGGAAATAGAATCATTGTTTCTGAGGAGTAATTATTTAAGTCTTTTTTGTTCTTTTTTTTTTTTTATATAAATATATTTCACAGCAGATGGATGCTAATGGAGAAGGGAAACCACCCAGGATGAGAAGGTAATTGTTGAACAAAGGCACGCTGGAGACACTGTGCTGTTTCACACTGAGACTGGAGCTGGATGCATGTCCCTGTCCCGGCAGGTGGCAGGTGAAACCCAGCCCCGGCGCGGTCCTGACGGTCTCTGTGGCCAATCCCTGGGCCGGCGCGTGAGTACATGGGGTGATTTCTACAGAAACCACGGCAAATCCCTTCAGCATTATTGCTGTTCCCTTCTATAATGAGTGCGCAGAGAATGGTTGAGACCCAAATGATGGGTAAATGATGTTTCGTTCCCTTCACGGTGTATCTGAAAGGAGATGATGGCAGTTACCCTGCACACCCGCAGTAAGGAGGAACAGAAGGAGGTGGCAGAGTGGCTGTGCCCTCAGTAGGGTGTCACAGGGGGAAACTCCATGCACCCCGAAGGGACACGGTGGGCTGGCTGTGCCAGAAGAGGCCAGCAGAGGCTGGAAGGGGACAGTGTCACTCCTGGGCTGAACCCAGGCACCCGGTGAAGGGCAGAGAGAGGAGTGGGTGAGGGTTTCTGTCACCTCCTGGGTGCAGAGGATGCCCCACGGTAGCCTTGACATGATGTGGTCCCCAGCACCGGGACTCTGCATGGCGCATGGGTGTCTCCTGGACACCTTGCTGGTTTGCAAACAGTGGGACACAAGCTGCCTCCGTGACCGCAGTGTGTGCTCTCCTCAGGCCCGGGTCCCAGCGGCCGTTCCTGCGAAGCCGAAGGCCCCCGCCGCTGCCAGCCAAGCCCCAGCCCAAGGGGGTGCTGCTCAGGTTCAACTTCCGCGCCATGGCCAACCAGGTAGAGCTTCTGTCAACAGGACAGGCAGCGCCTTCCAGCACCCCTGGAAGAGCTGGGCTTCTAACATCACGCTCAGGTGCCTGGGGCTGCCAGCTGGGTTTGTGTGGCATAACCTGGGAGGAGAGTCCCAAAGCTGTTTTGGCTGGGTCACTCACGCAACTGAAGGCACTTAAGAAGACTGTTCAGCAACTACAGACTCAGCCCAATTTTCCCAACTCTGTTGCACCCTTTTGTCCTGTCCATCTGCTTGCTCAGAGCAGGGGAGATGCTGCTTGTGAGTGGCCCTGGCTGGGGGGACCATTTCGTTGTTGGTGCTTCCCACTCCTCAGGGACACACAACACTTCTGGGCTTTTCTCTGTCTTTGCTTTGGTGACCTCGGTGCCACGTTTTACACCCAAGTATGGTCCAAGAGCCCTGGGGCAGGTTGGAAATCCTGCTCCGCCTTCTTCATTGCTGGCATTTCTGGTCTGGACAGTTTGGTTTTACTTCATGCCTTGTGCTCAAATGCCATCTGCTTGCTCCTGCTGAGGCCACCTGGTGTCCTGGAGCTGGGCACTGCTTGGAGGTTTCCCAGCCGCACACAGTCTGTCGAGCTTCTTGTCTCCGAGTGCTGAGTGGTTTAAATGACTAACGGGCTGCCAAGCGCCGTCCTGACTGATGGACTCTAATCAATAACCCGCTGCCAGTGTGGCCACGCTTTTCCAGGAGGTGCAGGACTGACTGGCTCTCCCTTTCCCCTGCAGACCAGCCTGACGCTGGATGAGAGGTTCTCTGGGCTGAGGAATAAGAAGCGCTTTCCGGCAGCCCGGAGCACGGCCCGGACGGTCACCATGCCTTAGCACAGCCTGGCCCTGGCAGGGCCTGCCTGAAACAGCCTGGGGGCTGGGACAGGCAGCTCAATAGAACTTGATAGATTTTCTCCTAGAGCACTGATCTGGCAACGTGCCATCTCCTTACACACGGAATGAGTGAGCGACCCAGGGCAGGGCCGAGGCAGGAGGAGGGTCACAGCAAAGCACGGGGCAGGTGGGACACGAGCAGGGCGATGGGGAGGGTGAGTGCAGATGGATTTGCTGGGAGCTCCCTGCCACGGGGCTGGCACCAGCTGTGCCCACCCTGCTGCTGCTCCCTGCAGGAGTAGGGGGGGCACCAGCTCCCAGCCATACACCTGGAGCCTTCCCTGCCTTGTCCCACTGGTGGGACAGTGTTGAGGACACTGTGCCTGCCCACATGGGCAACAGAGCAGGGAGTGATGTGCGGGGTGGAGGGACCTGCCCCTCCGTGGCACCAGTGGGTATACCTCAACTGCCCACGTTCCCCAGTATCCCCCCAGCTGCCCCATGTGCTGCCCCAGGCATTGCTGTGTCGGGCCCCTCCACCCCAAAAACGTGTCGCTCTGCCCCAGTAGTCAGGCCTGAACATCTTGCATTTCTCTTTGGCTTGCTATGCTGTTCTGACTGCTGCACATCCAGCCTGGCTGCGGGGACGTGCCATGCCGCACTGTGTCACCAGAGTGGCCATCCTCAGCATGGAGCACAGGTGGGCTGCCCCAGCCCAAATCGGGTTTCCCAGTGCTGCAGTAGGATTTCAGATGAGGGATTGCATTAGGGATTTCGTGGGTGCAGCTCCACCTATGCTCAGAGCACCGGCACCATTGAACTAGCAGCTGCAGGAGGGAGGCCAGGCTCTGCAGCGCAGGTAAACGTGGGCCGAGATGTTAACGAGTTGGGTCTAGTCATTTGTTAACGGAGCTCTGCCCCCGCTGTGAGTCACTGATCCCTTCTCCGCACTCTGCTGCAACCCAGCACCGACTGTGCTGGACACGGGCTGTCCCGGGCTCGGGGTTGTGTGTATTTGTGAAGCAAATACGGGGTAGACAGTTTTGTGATTGACAGCGAGCGTCTTTCTCAAGAGACTGGGCTCTGCTGGGTTTGTAGCAGTGTGTTAGCTGGCAGAGCAGTGGTGTGTGAGCCCAGCGCACTGAATAAAGAGCTAACTTGCCAAACGTGACCTTGGATTATTTCGGTCGTTCTCTCTGGAGCTGGCTCTTGGCTCACGTTGAGCGTCTTGCGCGGGGCACAGTGTGTGCGGGCACCGTGGGGTGGCCACAGTCCCCACTGGTGTCCCCCGCTGGCCTGGCCAAGCGGGCAGTTTGCTGCTCCAGAGCTGGCTACAAAGCACAGCCAGAGCAGCAGGAGGTTTTCAAGAGGTATTTTGTAAAATATTTGCTGTGACCCTTTTGCCTTTAACATCATTGGCAAAATTGCCAGGGCAGACCTGGCTCCCAGTGTGTCCAAAGCGGAACGAATGCAAACAGAATTTTAGGTTAATGAACCTGAAGGGAAGGCGTCACCCCTTCATGGAAATAATCCAGATGTCATGGAAGATGAACAAGAAACACTGTCACAAATGGCAATATTTCTGATTTCAGTGGCACTTTCACTATAAATATTGACAAAACATGGTAGACTTGCTAAGAAAACCCGGTCACGTATTAAACCAGGTTGCAAAGGGACGGAACCGTTCCGTGTGTGCAGCATCCCCCGGGTGTTCAAGCACCCCCTGATCCTGTTCTCCAAATAAATGTTTTTCAGCAATTTGTACTTTCTATTTTTTGAGTACTCCTTAAATTAAAGTTGATGGCTTCATGATAAAAGCTACACTTTGTTTTTTCCAGCTTGGTTCCCCCACAGCAAGAGACGACACCTTCTTTGATCAGAAGGGCACTGCATTTACAGGCAGCAAAAAAGCAAAACCACCATGGTAAAAGCACGTTGGGAGAGGGCACAGAGTCCTCCTTTCTGCCGTTCCCTCTGGAGTGGTCCCTGCTGTGGGGTGTGGGGTGCACAAAGCTGGGCTGCTCTGCAGGGAGGGTGTTGGTGGGACACAGCTCTGCACCTTGGCTGTGCTTTGAAGAACCCACAATTTACTGTTGTTCAGACAATTATTCTGTCACCCAGTGACCCCTCCCCATCCAGGAAGGGGAATCAGGGAAAAACCAAGGAAACCTGAGGGTGGAAATATAAATAGATTTAATAGGATAAAACTAGATAATAAACATTAATAACACTACAGAACTACCTGATGCTTTCTATCCCACTAAAGGACTAAACATCCTTAGGGGAAAAAGGAGAATTTCAGATTTCAGTCCACTTGTTAGTTCCTACTAAGTCAGTTTCATCTTATTTGCAGCCATTAAATAAATGAGGTACAGAAATGGAATTTCACCATTGATCCCACGTTACACAAAGAGAATGCTACTTAAAAGCAGAGGGCCACATCAGATAGGTCATTACACGCTGATGGAAGCTCATCCATTCCCCTGGGCACGTCTTCCAGCTCTGCTACATCTGTGCGAGGCAGCAGGGCTGGAGCAGACACAGTGTTTGAGATAGATTGATAGGGAGGCTTTGTTTTGTTTTCTGTTCCTCTCCTAATAATTCCTAACATTCCAGTTGCTTTTTAACCCAGAATAGCCACTGGGAGTAGGCAAGGCTAAGGCACATTTATACTGGTTTATGAAACAGCCTCCTGGGGAGCGTGTTGTGCAGCAGTGGGTCTCCCAGTGGCTGTAGCGGCAGCAGAGGGGGCAGCTGCAGGAGCATGTGCCCAAGGGTCCAACGTCCCCATTGCAGCACCAGCTCTTTATGGCACAGCTGGGTTGGTGCTACAGGCTGCCTTTAATAAGCTTAACAGATATGGGGCAGAAGGGCAGCTTTCCCTGCAAATTTCCCCCTTTGTCAGTTCTTGCTGATTTTAGTGCTGTGTGAGCCAGAGACGTGCGTCAGGTTCCTTCCCAGCATTTTGGGGTGTGCATGCAGCCAGGCTGGCACAGGGCAGGGTCCCCATGTGGTGCCCAGGGAGGAGCATGGCAGTAGGTGCCTCAAGAATAAAAATGTGTGGTTTGGGGCAGGCCTGTTGGTCAAATCCACCCCAGTAACAAAGCAGCAGCCATGCACAGGGAGGGATCCCCATTGCCCACGGATCGTTTTGCTGGAACTTGTGGAGTGGCTGTAGGCAGGGCATGAACTGGCTGCATCAGTGGAGGTGGAACCCGCTGTGAGCGGCAGCAGTTGTTAGTTTTTCAGGGTCCTTGGAGGGATTCAGGCAACCAGAAACCACCGGGAAAATCTTCAGACAGAAACCTGAGATCCAAACAGCATCTTGGCACTGCGCTTCCCCCAGGGGCTGGGACAAACTGAGTGACAAGCAGAGCATTCACCAGGCAGCAACCCAGCAGAAGAGTCACCACAAGCTGAGAAAAGAAACACAACCCCCTTGGCTGAAAAGCGAGGGGTGCCCCAGATCAGAGCCCAGACAGCAAAACAGCCTGGAGGGGGCAAACAGTCTGCGGAAGGTCGAACGGCACTTTACAAATTATCTTATTTCCAGAAATCTCACCTCATTTCTGAACAAACCAGCCTGCTATCCCAGCACAGTGCTCGTTGAGAAAGGGATGTAGGAAATTGCTACAAACCCAGAGGATTCACCACAATTTCCCAGAGGACCAAAACAATAATCAGCATCCCTCCAGACAGCACTAGCCCCTCCAGTTGAGGTGCTAGTGGCAAGTGTCCCTGCCCATGGAATGGGGGTTGGGACTCGATGATCTTTAGAGTCCCTTCCAACTCTGACCATTCTGTGATTCTGTAATTCTGTTTGCAGCTGGTAATGTCCTCCCCAGCTTCTCTGGGATTGGAGGTTTGTGCCATTCTTGCCAAGAGCCTTCATAAGCCTCACGGAGCCTACTGTGTTCCCAGCAAGACCAGAAACAGGTGAAATTCCACACGTTTTGTCCTCCCAGTGATTGTTACTGGAGAAATAAGGGGCTACCCACAGGCACCATCAGGAATTCAGGCAGGCAGGCTCTCCCTCCCCGGGGGCATCCAGCACCACTGGATCTGAAGACCCTTCCTAGCTTTAGTTTTCCAGCCTAAATGAGCGTGGCCATCTCTGCCTGTTCCTGAGTCAGCCTTACCCTCTGCTGAAATGGATCTCTCCTCCACGCTGCCCTGCATCTCCCAGGAGCATATAAAGGGAGAAGTCCCTTCCCAGCCTGCATTTTGCCTCTTGGGGCAGAGTTTCTCCCAGCTCCTCAAAGCCCATAGATGGGAAATTCCCAGTCCTGACATCCTGTTCTCAAATGCACTGCAGCTGAATAAGTTGTCTTACCTATGATATAAAAGGAAGGCTATTGGCACAGATGGGCAGCCCTTCAGCTTTCAGATTTTTCCTGGCTTCATGCAAAAACCCATCCCATGGCTATTCTGGTGGAGCACCAAGAGCTTCACTCACTGAATGGTCCTCCCAGCACCACGCAGGGACCTCACATTTTTTTGTGTCACACCATGGAATGCAGCTCTGCCAGGGAGCACAGCCACATCACACTGCCAGCCCAGACAGCAGGGTTTAATACCAGCCCCCTTTGCACCACGCTAAGTCAGCCTTGCCAAGGAGGCATCTGCAGGAGCTTCTGTTTCACACCTCCTCTGGACCTGCAGAGAGCACACATCCTAAATTCAGATTTTTCACTGGCCGTAGACCCAGCACAATGATCCATCTGTGCATTTTTTTAAAGGACCTCACTGTTGACAAATCCAAGGTTTCTTTCTTGACCGCAGTTAATTTTGGTATGCAGAAAATGCCCAGGCAAAGACAGGAATCCAGCAGCACTTTCAGTGTCTGCGAGCTGCCTGCTATACATTAACAACAGCCTAACCAGCTCTCAGTGGTTGAGTCCCAATTTCCATCACTGCAGTTTTGAAGTTATAACACTAACTAGCAATATGGAAAAGAACTGGAGAAAAACCTCACCCAAGGAAAGACTGAGCTGAAATATCCTTAAAGGTTTGGATCTTCTCTAATAACTGTGGGTGTGCAAGGGCTTGTGAGCTTCTCAGCCACATGGGTTCAGGCTCAAGAAGAAAATACAGTCAAACACGCAGCAAACCTTGGCTGTAGGTTTGTAGCATGGCTGAGGGTTTCCTTCCTGGAGGGAAGACTGAGGTCAAATATCTTTATTTGCATATTAGTGGTGATGGAAGTCGCTTCTGTGCAGTGAGAAGAGAACATGGTCCAAACAGCTAGAGACTAGAACAAGATTGATTGACTTCTGTTTTGCATAAGCCTGTACATTGTCTGGAGCTTGCTCCTTTTCCTGAGAAACTGCTACCATCTGCAATAAATTTGACTAAATCTACCTCAACACAAGGATGCAGATTCCTCGGGGATCTCAGTTCTTGGAGAAAAAAACCCTCAACCTTTTTACCAGCTTCTCATGGTTCACCAGCTCCACACAAGGGAAAAAAGCATTTATTTGTTCCTCATGCTGATAATGACGAAAAGAGAAAGGACCATCGGGAAAGTACCCTGCTTGGACCTCAGCATCAAACAGCTGCAAAGAGCTGGGGATGATGGCAAGGATGCAAGAGGAACCCCCTTGGTCAGGAGGTCCTCAGCACTGCCTGGGCGTTTGACCCGTGCCCTGTTTGCTGCAGCTCCCAGCTGCAATCCCTGCTGAGCAGCCCCCACAGGAGGATAAAGGCTGTCATGGGGCTGTCATGCTCCTCCAGCAATCCAGACACACACCAACAGCCCCAGGTACAGCCAAGCCCGCTCTGATCTTGGAGTTGCCCTGATTTGCTGGTAGGTGTGTGGAGCCTCTCCGGGGCCAAGGGTCTAACGTTGCATCCAAAAGCACTTTGATTCAGACTGTTAAATGTGCCTGGTCATGAATCCACAATGCAAATGAGCACGGCAGCACTCCTGGAAGGGAAAGGAACTTTTGTAGACTCTATACAAGATGTTCTAGTGATGTATTTGTATCAGCTCCAGCAGTGTTCATTAAAATAGATGGTAATTACAGCACTTTTAAAAGCAGGGTGATAACAGAATGTAGCCAAAAACAGGATGTGAAAATGTAGCAAATTTCCACCCAGCACCTACCTTTAATGGCCATTAGTCCAGGTGTACAGACAATGAGAACTTTGCACATGGAAGGGTTTCAGGACCAGGTTCAGTTTTTCTGTGGTTTTTTAAGCCGTATTTAAATAAAAGTGCTTCTGAATATCAACTAGTCAATGAATTCTCTTTGCTTCAGCCTTGCTGAGTTGGATTATTCATGTTTACTAAGCTATAGAAATGCTCGATAAGTGTGTCCCCCATCCCCCCTTCCCCTGCTTTTTTAAACTCAGCATTCACAGAAACTGCTGGTGGCTTTTTAAAACAACTGACAAAGTGAAACTCACACAATGCAAGAGAACTGAAAGATAGTTCCATGTGTTGTTTTGCTCAATTTACTAAATAGCCTTAGCACTGACAATAAATTTCTACTCCCTACTCTAAAAAGTTAAAACATTTCAGCCCTCTGTGTTGTTTGCTTGCATTTTTGGTAAGAGGGAGACCTACCCTTTGCCAGACTTTATGCTGCCTTTGCACTGAGTGGTTTAGCAAGTGTGTGTTAAATGTTATCATAAGAGCTGAATTGTAAAGTGGTGAAATCATCTGAAAGTGCAACGGGCCTAAGAGGCACAGCACAGTTCATGTCCATTAGAGCAAGCTCAGTCACAAACACTCCCTTGTTGTTTGCCAAGAAAAGCTGTTCTTTTCCAGCAAACACAGTGGCAGAAAGCTGAAAGCAAGTGGAATTTTTCATCATTGGCTCCTGTTGCATGTTCTCTGTCTCACTCAGCCAATATAGAGCCCAAACTCTACATAAGAACTAAACCAAGTAGGATGAAAAGATATTTCAGGCTTTTAAACAATAGGCACCCATTAAGCCCAAAGACCCCTCCTGCCTCTGCAGAGCTCCGGGGCCATGAGGACAGCAGAGCAGGAGCACTGGGTGCCGCAGGGTGACCGGTCTCTCCCCAGACTTGCCCAGCCACACCTTCCCACAGCCACAGCCAGCTGGGGCGCTGGGCACATCTCCCTCAGAAGTGCCATTCACTGTGCAGGAAGGGCCAGTAACAGCTTTACATCTGCAGCCAAATCATTTGTCACCTCTTTTCAGATCATCTTCTATCTTCTGCTCCCGCTGTGTGCTGCACGGGCAAGTGCAGTTCACATTATCCCGATAAACGTGTCAGCAGATTCAAGAAAGCGAACTTGTTCCTGCTCTGCCAAAGCCAGCCAATGCATGCCTGTGTTTTCCTTTCAACAGTGAAGTGTGGTTTGCTAGGATTTACCAACAGTTACTGAGCAGGATTTCAGTCCCCATTCAGATTTTGTCTATTTTAGGATCTAGAATATGATGGTAACGTTCAGTCAGCTTTGAATGTCTGGCTGATTTTAGCTAAGACATTTCTTACACTATCTGTTAGAAGCAAACCCTTTATTTCTCATGGCTATCCTCCAAACCAACACGTGTTTTGCAGGACTCGTATCATGAAATTTACTGTGTATCAAAGTCTTTAAGATCTAGAGTGTGTCTACATAAAACTGCCTTTACGTTTGTCTCTTTAGCTTTTACAGGTAATTCAGAATAAGAACTGCAACTCTCTATCTTGTACTGCTTACAAACTGAGAGCCCTTCTGCCCCCCTGAACCAGACCTGTCATCCCTGCAGGGAGAGCAAGAGATGGTCCCTGCCCAGACATGTCCTGGAAACCATCGTCCAACAGCCCTTCTCCTGCCTTGCACCAGCCCAAATCCCATCAGAACATCACACTCCTCATATAATACCCAGACACAGACATCTTCTGCTTTGTTCCATCATAAGATATGCCCAAGGGACTAATTCAGCAGGGTTTGCACACTAATTGCTCGGCAGCCCTGCTCGCCTCCAGATACCTTGTGACAGCAGCTGCATGAGTTAGTTTGATCTAATGGATGGAAGGAAGCTGGGCAGCAGCCAGCTCTGCCAGCAGTGGCTTCAGTCCCTGCAGCACCCGAGGCAGAACATGATGCCCAAGCCGCAGGGACGCAAAGCACCTCTCTGGGCTTGCAGATGGCATCTGGGACCCATGAGCCTGCAGCCCATGGCATGAGGCCCACAAGGCAGAGCTCAGCCCTTTGCTATGGGGAGGATTACAACGAATGGATGGAGTGGTGCTCAGGTCCACCCTCAGAGTCCCACACTGCAGGCACATGGAGAGTTAGGCTGGAAAGAAGGTCATGAATGATAAGGAAACTCCGCATAAGCAGGATGCACAGTATTAACTGCATCACTAATGTGGAAACTTTGTTTAAAACCAGCAAGTCTTCCCCTAAACAGAAAGGCTGGAAAGGTTGAAATGCCAAATTCCTGTGGAAGAGAAACTCTGATTTTCCTCACTCTGCCCGTCATAGAATCATAGAATCACAGAATGGTTAGAATTGGAAGAGACCTTAAAGATCATCCAGTTTCATCCAGTTCCAACCCCCCTGCCCTGGGCAGGGACACCTCCCACCAGAGCAGGTTGCTCCAAGGCCCATCCAGCCTGGCATTGAACCCCTCCAGGGATGGGGCAGCCACAGCTTCTCTGGGCAACCTGTTCCAGTGCCTCACCACCCTCACAGCAAAGAATTTCTTCCTAAGATCCAATCTAAATCTCCCCTCTTCCAATTTAAAACCATTACCCCTCGTCCTGTCACTAGCCTTCCTGACAGAGAGTCCCTCTCCAGCAGCATGGCCCCTTGCCACCGTGCAGAGCTCTGGTTTCCCTCACGTGTGGGTCATGGTGTTTGAGTTTCCAGAGGCAGAGCCGAGGGGCTTGCTGCTCTGCCTCCTCATCCTCAGTGAACAACGCAGGCTCAGGGCACTTCTCCAGACGGCATTTTCTTTCTGAAGTCCTTATCCAGAATGCACTTATTAAAGACAACTTCACATCAAACCTAGGCAACTCATCACTTGGGATTAGACAGTGTGCTCCCTTCCCCCATGCCACTCACTTGCAGGCAAACCCAAATAAATACCATTGCTTTAATTCCAGACAAAAAGCTCCTCCAAGGGAGGCAGTTCCATTTCTCTATAGCCTCTTGAAGATCTGGCCATGCCACACAGCTAGATGTATGGTTTTAGATGCCGTATTAACTAAACTTATCATTATTCCTGCTGCTGCAAACTACAGAATAATTTTTAGCTGATGTATCTGTATGAGCACAGAAGCTCAGTAGGAAAGGCTTGATCTCCTGTGGCAAATACTCCTAACCACAGAATTATGCCAATATCTTCATGAATTCTCTGATATAATAGTTTGAGGGATTTTAGCGACCAGAACTGAGTTGCTCAGAATATCTTCCTCAGTGAAATCAGTGTCCCACAACAACACCTTCCACCACTCACGTCCTGAGCTCACTGACCTCTTGGTGCCCCCAGACCTGCCTCTGCCACCCAGCAACACTCACTTACCCGGTGGGGAGAGGTACCCCAGAGCAGGCCTTGAAGCAAAAAGCCAAAACTGAGCGGGCTTCAGGAATTTGGAATAATAAATGAAAAAGCTAAATGTTAATTGAATCAGGGCCAGTTGAAGTTTATTTATGCAACCACTACCAATTTCCAAACAAATGCTTAGAGAGTTTGTCCCATTTCTTGGCTAAACAGTGAATAATTGGATCTAGTCCAAGTATTGATCCAGAAAATGACTTGTTTCTATTGAGTAAGCACAGACACGCTTTGAGAGGAGGCCGTGACTGAATTATCCTGTTACTTTTCCTACAAAACCCTTTTCCCCAGTCTTGGTTGGCATTTGCTCTCAAAAAGGAAGCTAAAGTAATTATTCTAAACAATAGACTTGCTAAACATCATCTTAGCGTAGGAGTTTGAGATTCAAATTTCATTGCTGAACTTTCTTGCCAAGCAAGGCTTACGGTCCTTTGACAAAACTGCCACATACAGGTTTTTATTTTGATTTTTTCCCACTTGTGAACATGAACTCCTTCCATTTATCCATACAGGAAAATACAAGTTTCTCCAAAGTTGGTAAAAATCTCTTTTCCATGGGCAGTGGTAATTTTTAATTATGCCACCAGGAAAGATCATCAGCTCTAAAGCACTGTTCAAACCAAGCTTTGGCAGAAGAGGAGCTCTGAAGCGAGACCCTTTCCCTGCAGTGAGCTGTGCCTTGGGGGCCACACGGCCGGAGCAGGACTCAACCACATCTCAACGGCCTTTCATGACCATTTCCACCTGCAGCTCCAGCTCTGAAGGAGTCACTGGCCAGTGCTGCCAGCGCTCCTTGCCATGCTGCTGACACTCAGGCAAACCTCTCCTGGATAACACCCCAACATGCTGCTGTAAGCCTGTGTCACCCCACCAAATACACACAAACAGCTTCACCCATGGATTAAAACACAACTATCCACGGGAGAAGCCCCACTTAGGAGCACACAATGGGTGGGAAACTGGTGGCAAGTGGACCCCATCAGATGGGCAGGAGCCAGGTAAGGGCAGAGTTGCAAAAATCAGAGCTGGGCTCTCGGACCAGTATAACCAGTTGAGATTATACAAATACAGCTTTGCTCTGGAATTAGTTTTAGGTGTTTCAAAGGCCGAGCCAGGTCCTCAGCAGATAATTCCTCATGTTTTATTTGATTTTATACATATGATATTTCTTAGGGCACAAAACAGTCTCATGAAAGAGTTGTTAATGAAAACTTTCAGCCATAACATCTCTAAACTGCAGGAAACACTGGAATGTTAAATAATAAATATTTTGCAAAAGCAGGCTATATGTTGTGCTTTCCCTCTGTCATTGTCTGCAGCTTGCAGGCCTCATCTGCAAAGTCTTTTAAGCAGTATGCTTCTGTGATACTTTGCTGCTTGGCAAGTACAGCAAAGATCTGCAAACAGAGATAAAAGCCTAAGAGTATGTGCCCAGGCTATCACAGCTCCAACAGCATGTCCCTACAGGGACTGGGTGCATATAATTGCTAGTGACACCAGCTTCTATAGGAGCAAGGCAGACAACATCAAAGGCAACAATAACACAACGACAGAGCTATCCACAGAAAATGGGAACACCCACTCCTTTTCCTGGAATGACCAGACAAGACAGAGCTGTGCTAGAGAACCTAGTGCCTTTTGACAAGTTGGGGTTTTTTTAGTCCAGATTCAGAATGGATCATAAGCCACCTCTATACACATACCTCTTCTCCTGCTGCACGAATGTGGAGAACTGCAGCTGGGCTCTGTGGCACACTGCTGCTCTGCCCCAGGAGAGCTGCACAAATCCACCTACAGCCACGCCAGGACCTGAGAAGGAGGAGAGAATCAGTGGAGGAATTACCAAAAGAGAGTAGCTGGTAGCTTGTTCTGCTTTATAATGAAGTTCTGGGGATGCAAACAAGGAGCAGGTTTTATAAACCGAGAGTGCTGCTTTAGGAGCAGCCAGCTCTTTGCAGCTATTCCTGCTTTGTGTTACAGCTGTTTGCAAGAAATGACTGAGTAGTAAGCTCAGCTAAGGACTTGATAAGCTCTGGAGATTTGCTTCTATCTGGACTGGAGCAAAGTGGGAACTGGGGGAGGCTGAGGGACTGCTGATAAGCAGAGCTGGTGGAAGGATAGTCCTGCACTGAGCATGGAGGGTAGGTCAGAAATGCTCCTGCAGGTCTCTCTGCTGCACTGGCTGTGATGAAAAGCACATCTCCTGGACCATCTGGGAGAGATTCAGCTCTATATAGAAGATAAAAGAGCTGTTTTTAAAGAGGAAATGTACAAATTATAACTGTAACTGGATTAGGCTGGGAGCAGGCCTTGCCTTTAGATTATTTATGTCCTGTGTCTACTGGAAGGCTCCTATAAGGTCTCCCCAAACATACGTTCCAGTGTCTGAAGAGAGTCTACGGGAGAGCTGGAGAGGGACTCTGTGTCAGGGAGTGGAGTGATAGGACAAGGGGTAATGGTTTTAAATTGGAAGAGGGAAGATTTAGATTAAATATTAGGAAGAAATTCTTCACTGCGGGGGTGGTGAGGCACTGGAACAGGTTGCTCAGAGAAGCTGTGGCTGCCCCATCCCTGGAGGGGTTCAAGGCCAGGCTGGATGGGGCTTGGAGCAACCTGGTCTGGTGGGAGGTGTCCCTGCCCAGGGCAGGGGGGTTGGAACTGGATGATCTTTAAGGTCCCTTCCAGCTGGAATGGCTCCACTCCCTTCATGTTGCTCTTCAGGTGGCTTATGTATGCAGTGTTTTGTCTGTGCTTCCCGGATTCCTTTTGCCTCAGGAGCCTCAGAGATAGGCCTGATGTTATCACTCCCCTCCCCCTTCACATCTAGTTTAAAGACGTGCGAATCAGCCTTGCAACCTTCTGGGCTAGAACTGTCTTCCTCCTTTGAGAAAGGTGTCTTCCATTCCCTGCAAACAAGTCTGGTGCCGTGCAGGCCAACCCACTGTCAAAGAACCCAAAGTTGTGGTGGTGACAGCAGCCCCAGAGGCACCCATTAACGGATTCTATCCGTCTGCTCCTCCCAGCATCATTGCCTGCCACTGGAGGGAGTGATAAAAAAGTCAGCTGCACCCCAGCTTCCTTTACTAAGCTTCCCAACTCCCTGGACTCTATTGCTCTTGGGCTTTGAGTTGCCATCTCCTTTGTACCTACACGGAATAGCAATAATGGATAATAAATAATCTGAGGACTGTGCTAACCCAGGAAGCTTCCTGGTGATGTCCTTCACCCACGCTCTGGGGAAGGCAACAGCCTTCGCTCCGAGCAGGGTCCACCCAGCATATTGGGCCCTCTGTCCCCCTCGGGAAGGAGTCCCCAACAACTACAACCCTTTGGTTTTTCCTAGAGGGTGTGGTGTTGATCTGGGGTACATGCTTTCTTGACTTAGGAGGCATCTCTGTGATAAGGGTGCTCCTTACCTACTTCCTCACTTGACTGGCCCTTTTCAACCAGAACCCTACACCTGTTACTCAGAGGAACTTGAGAGGACGGGATGGGTGAGGTGGGACGCTGTCTGCTGCCCCACCAGGAACCTGCTTCCTCTCGCTCTTCTCATTTACACTTTTGCCTTCAGCCTGAGCAGGGGTCAGGCCCCTCCCTGCTTTTCTCCCTATTACTCCTCAGCCTTTCAACTTCTTTCAGCTCTGCCACCAGGCTGAGCACAACACTGACCCCTTCCCATCTTATACAGCAGGTCCCACAGCTGCTACCGGTAAAAGCTCCCTGCAGCCCGCGACCTGGACAGCCACACGCTTCTGTGCGAGCTCCGCCTGGGCTCCTGCCTCCACTCCGGTTAGCACAGAGCGCACGCCCTTCCTCCGGGCGGAGACCACGGCTAAAACCCTGCCGAGAGGGAAGATGGTCACCAGGACTCACCGGGCACACTGACAGCGCTCCGGCCCGGCCCTGCCCCTCACCTGCCTTAGGCCGCTCTCGAGGGGCGGGGCTTCCGCCCGCGTGCCGCCACAGCCCGCCCACGCGCTGCCGGCTTCCGGCGCAAGCTGGGAGCCTTTGCCGGCTGAAGAGGCCCTCGGGCCGAGCTCTTTGGCTGCCCTTTTAAGGGCCTTTTTGGGTTTTTTTTTTTCCTCCCCCTCTGCTCTGCGCTTGTGAGACCCCACCTGGAGTCCTGTGTNGCTGGATGGGGCTTGGAGCAACCTGGTCTGGTGGGAGGTGTCCCTGCCCATGGCAGGGGGGTTGGAACTGGATGATCTTTAAGGTCCCTTCCAACTCTGACCATTCTATGATTCCATGATAACACCTCATTCTTTGCACTCTCAAGATCGTGGAGATGGAACTTCTAGCATTCAGCAGCCCAGTTTCAACTCTATTGTCAGGAGTAAATGAGGAGATTTTTCTTCAGAAAAAATCAGTTTGGAGGCAGGAAACTGGGTGCATGTGACTGTGAGCAGAGCTGTGAGTGGCACATAAATTCAAAGTTCACTTTTATCTTGCTGCAGAATGCAGTCTCACAGCAATGATTCTTTCCCCAGTTGCAGATGTCAAGATGAGATATGCCCATGAAAGCTTAATGCTCAGGCCTGACCCCGAATTTGTGAATTAAACGTAATGTCCAGCAGGATTTACAGCAGCACAGCAGAATTAGGAAGGCAGCAAGCCTCTCTGTGATGCACGCAGGCAATGGTGAGCCATCCCTCGTTGCTTCTCTCTCTGCCCTAAAATATTTTTCTATGGAAGGATGAAAACATGCAAGAAAACAATTGACCTGACTTAACACTGCAAAATGTTCAGTTGGATGATATGTTCACCTAAATGTGTCATCTTGTCTTGTCCCATCATGCACACGTTTGCATACACAGGGCTTTGCTGATGTTAGTGCTCACAGCGGGTGCTGCTCTGACAAATCAGCACTGGTGGGACAGAAAGGACAGTGGTTATTGGGTGTCTTCAAGTATAAATGGGGTCAGGCTGCTGTATCTTTGCTCCAAGCCTGGCTGCTCCCTTCTCCTCTCTCCTGGAAAGCTTGTACCCAGAGACAGTCCACACCCAGCAAGAGCAACTCAGAACTCGTCTCAAGTGTGTACAGGCTTTTCACTGAACAGTTACTGATAACAACACATCAATAAAGAAGTACGTGCTCATTTGTGGATAACTCACAGGCAGAGAAAAGCTGGCCTTATGTGGCCTGGTAAGTTGTTTGCAATGAATTATTCAACTAGTCAAAGTGCCTTTGCTAATAAAAGGGAACGGGAAAGGAGATGTGCTAGCGGCAGCAATGTGGTGTTGAGCCACGATGAAAATGAAAGCAAGTAGGGCACTTTACTGCCTTCCCTCTCTCCCCTGCCTTAATACCCAAGCAAGTTTAGACCCTTTGAAAGCCTAAGAGCTTTGCATTCAGGCAGGAAACTCCAGGAATAAAAGTCAGGGCACTGTGTCACGCCATTCCTTCCTTGCCGTTCTGGAGTGTGCACAGACGCATCATCTCTGTTGTTGTTCACTTCCATGGAGCTGGTGAGCAAAGGCTCTGGAGGGGCTGAGGGACCCACGGCAGGGGCTGAGCAGCATCTCCCCCTGATGGCTCTGAGGGGGTGGGTGGCTGGGACAGCTGTGTCACTGACAGCTGCTGGAACCTGCCCTTGTGCAGCTGTCAGGTGTCAGCCTGGCAGCAGGATTGTGCAAACACTGACTGGTTTCAAACATGCTCTGGAGAAATTTTGGAGCAGCTAGTGATTAAGAGGATGGAATTATCACAACAGGTTTGTCGCTGTTGTGTGTGACACTGTCAGCTGGACTTTGTGTGCTGCCCACCAGCTAAGTCAGCCAAGGCTGTCCGTGGCACTGGTGATGCTGCAGGCTTTCACCCAGTGCTGACCAAGGGGTTGCCTCTGCTTGAAATGAGCATTAGCAAGGCTGGGTGGGCACCTGCAGGACAGCACACCTGGCCCGTGAAGAAGGCATTGTGGAAAGATGACAGTTTTGCCAAAAAGCTTCCAGGCTTTTCCCTCTTTTCACCTTTCACGTGAGTGGTAATACTTAGGATAATCAGACAGCTCAGAGGACATTTCAGATAAGTCAGAAGGGACATTTTTCTGTGTGTGTGTTACATCTCAGTCTCAAAGGATGACAAGAATAACCTTTGTGTATTCAATGTGCCATACTGTCACCTTCCTTGTTTCACTGTTGTTGGTCATGGTGCTGATGGCAGTGGCTGCAGGGATTAATACAACTGTGCAACTGAGAAACGCTGCTGTTTTCACCCAGCTTTGCACCATCTGCATTGAGAAGGGGGATTTTGCTGTGCACACTTCTGCAATGGGGAGTGTGACATGGGGCGGAGATTGGTGTGGGGCAGGAGCTCAGGCAGAGCTCTCTCAGTCACTGATGGCTAGTGTTCTTCCCTGGATGAGTCTCAGTCTTCTTATCTGTTTTTTGGGTATAGGGGGCATTAACCTTGTTGGTAAAGTGCTTGAGATCCACTAGGAAAATCCGCTTGGTAAGACAAGAGGTTGTTATTAAAATATTTATAATTTCTCTATGACTGTTTTCAAATCCTGCTTTGCCACGTAGGGGAAAAAATGTTTATTAATGCCTTGTTCTCCTCTTGGCTGCGCTGTCACAGCCCCAGGTGCTTGCTTAATACTGTCCCCTCAGGCTCTAGTCTTCCCCTGTAACCCACCACCGCAGGTCTCCTATATACTCCATGTGGATGCTTTCATTCTTCCTATAGGATGGTCGCTCCAGGGACCACTAGAGCAAAATATTGCTTGGGAAAAGAGGACTTCTCCGGTTCTCATCCTGATAGCTGGCAATCGCTGGAGCAGTTCTGTTTGCCCTCCCAAGGGCAGGCATTTCTTTGCTGTGTTTCTTGCTGTCCTGTTCCCAAATGCTGCTGCCCTTCGTGACCCTGATGGGGCATTTCAGCGCACAGACTCTCAGCTGAGTGGTAGTGGTGACTGCTGACTGGTTTGGGCAGAGGATACATATATGTCTGTCCAAGGAGTAATACTCTGTGTGCACTGCAGGGTGCCTTAATTCTTTATTTTATGGGGCCTGGCAGTGTTTGCTGACTTCCTCTCCTGTGGAGATGAGAGTGAAACACCGTGCCTGCTCACCAGAGCGGGCCTCTGACCATTGCTGCTGTTTGTTAGTCACACACCAGAGACCAATACGGATGATGGTTATTACATCATTCAAGGGAAGGAGACAGAAATTGCATTAAACAGAATGTGGCAAAACAGTTCAACAAGGGGCAGCTTTCCTCAAATGCATCTTAAACCTCTTAGTGCACTGCTGGGATGCCTAAAATGCTCCTGAATTTGCTGTATGCATTTCTTTTCTTATGGGAGCCAGTCTTTTTCCTTGCAGGGCACAGGGACTGAAAGCACTTAAGAGCAACAAAAGGAAACTGGTTCATTTGGTGACCAGGCTGCTATTGTAAGAGCCAGAAATAACAAAGCACTTCTGAAACAGAATCACAGCCAGGGGCAGGTAAGGGGACATGGGCTTTGCACGCCACACAAGGCTCTCAATGTAGCTGCCTCCAGGAGATGGAGCAGGCCCTGGCTGATGCCTCGCAAGGGTCAGTGTCCCATCAGCCGCCCTGGGGCCACCCCTGCCCTTGTGGCACGGAGTTTGGTACCAGCCTGCTTCCTTCCACCCACAGACTCCCATTTCCTGGCTGCTTTTCTGCACTGCTGGTGCTCCTTGCAGACAGATGGAGGTCAGGGTGATCTGCTGGAGTATGTTTTCAAACCCTGTTACAGTGCACTTGCTTTCGATCACAATTTATGTGCCTGTTGCTTGGCCTCTGCTTTCTTTGTCAGCATGGAAATTAAGGGACCTGTAAGTGTGACTGCCAAGAGGACACTCAGCATCTATTATACAGGCTCAGGAAGAAAGCTATGGAAGGAGAGCATATTCCCACCAGGTCTGCAAAATACCCTGTCCCTGTTTGCCTTTGAGACATCCCAGTGGCCCAGACTCTTCCCAGAACATCAAAACTTATTGTCCCAAACTTGCAGCTCAGGAGAAGCTGCCAATCTGAGCCACCTGCCTTAACTTCAGCCTGAGGACAAGGCGGCTACACAGATGTTAATTTGCACCAGGAGCTGGCAGGGACAGTCCAGCATCCCAACATCCAGCACCCCGACATCTAACACCTCGACATCCATAATCCTGATATCCAGCACCTCGACATCCAACATCTCGACATCCAGCACCCTGGCACCTGTCTCCCCAGTGTCCAGCATGTCCCCCAGCTGTGACCGGCATGTCCTGCCAGTGTAGGGAGCAGGACCCACTGCAGTGGTGTAGGCTGCTGAGCTGATGTGCCGTGGTCACAGCCCTGCACCAGGACTGCCTGCAGGGCAAGTGCACAGTGTCCTCCTGCTCCTGACACCACCTCTGCTCTATTTCCTTCAGTTAACCCCACAGCAATTTCCTGGCTGGAAGCTGCTCCCTCACCCAGCTGGAGTTCAGCACCACCAGCACCTAATGCTGTCCCTGATTCCTCCTCTGAAATTTCCCAGCTTTGGAGCTGATCGAATCTGAAAGGGATGTTTTTTGCAGAGATGCTGTCCTTGCTGGCCCATTCCTGCAGCCCCGAGCTACCCCAAGAGGCCAGGCAGAGCCTGCCAGAGCTGCATGGCATCGGAGCGCTTATGAGTTGCATGGAAAAAATGTTGAGCTGTGGGAAGCAATGATATTTCAATAACCACTGAAAAGTGTATAGTCAGACATTTAAGAGCAACCCTGGCAGAAAAACAAAGAGAAACTGTGGGTCAACTAATCCAAAAACAACAAAAGAAGTTTTCCTTTATCCCTCCTGGCTTAGAGCACTGCCTTTCCACCACATCAGCCTGTCTCGCTGTCCCTCTCTCGCATACACCCCGTCTGTTCCTGCCCAAAAACTGTTCAGAAAGGAAAACAACTCTGCCGAGGGACCATTAATTTGTGCATTTTTCGGTACTGCAATTCAAGAGGAGAAAGAAGGCAGGGGGAAAACCATGGGATGGCACACAGCACAGGTCAGCAGGCAGCTCTCACGGTAGCAGAGCCACGGAGGGAAGGGGAAGGCAGGAGTGATGGCATATGCAGAGAGTCGCAACAGGCCCGGGGCAGGGATGGGCTCCTCTTCCTCACCCTGAGTGCCTCTGGGCTAAGGGTGGGTAGATCTGCAGTGGGATGAGGAAATGGCTATTCAGGGAATGGGGGAAGGAACACCACGTGGGGAACTGTTACTCAGTGGAGCTTAATTTAGTAACTCAGTTGTACTCAGTTAAGTAACTCATAATCATAACGCATCACAAGTGGCACAAGGCGTCCCTTCATGAACGGCTTGGCTTGCCCTCCAGCCCCAGGCTGCACGGGGCTTAGTCTCCTGGGTAAATGTATTGGGCAGGGAAGGAGGGCTCGCCTCCTGCAGTCCTTTCATAGAGGCACGAAAATGAGAATCCTGTTTGCTTTTAGGGTTTCAAAGGTGTTTCAAAGTGAGTCCCAGCAGGGTGTGCTGACTCCATCCCCAAGCCTAACTCCACAGCTGGACCCTGAGCCTACATCCTTGGGCCAGGGACTGTTACCACGTGCTCCCCATCACACCCACCGGGCGTTCCCAGGCAAACTCTTGCCTCACTTGGAAAGTCCTTGCCTGCATGGAGGTTATTATTTGCAACAGTGCTGGCTGCTGCTGAGCGCTGGATGTGGAAGGCAGTGTCCCAGGGAGCACCCTGCCCCTGCTCCAGTGCCACATCACTGCATCCCGTGGGAGCATCCTCGGGACCCGCCTGGCCATACCTGCCTGGAAATGCCCAGCCCTTCTCCCTTTGGGTGCTGCCTCACGCAGTGGCAGTGTTCTGACTCCCTTGCACATCTGCCTGCATCCCTCTGCTCTGACTCTGGGGTGTCATCCTCAGCTTGCTGGGCAGGATAAAGGGGCACCATGAGCCTCTCAGCCCCTCTCTCCCTTGCCCAGCAAAGGACAAGAAAAAAAATATATCGTTATTTACTATTTAAAATACTAAATTCACTAGATTTGCAGAACTAGGGTAATTCTGGATTTTTATGGATTTTTTTTTTTTATTCTGGATCTTTTGATGTCTGAATAAATGAACACAGTCACATCGGAGCAAGTCTGAAGATTTAGAGAGAACAGACTGACATTTGTTGCATCCCTTCCAATTCCATTTCTGATTTTTGAAAAATGCTGACCACTTTAATCATTAAAACAACACCAACCAACCAACCAACCAACCAACCAAACAAACAAACAAAAAAAAAACCCCAAAGAATAATTATGCATGGGAAAAAAAGAGTTTCCTGAAATATTTTGAATCACTCTGGAGGTTTCTAGTTTCAAGAGCCTTTTCTCCTCAGAGCAGCAGGCATGGGTCTGGGCCAGAGAGCTGGAGCCGGGGCAGGATTTGTCCTGTAGGGCAGCAGGCTGAGCTCTACAGCCCAGGCTGCACAGAGCTGCAAGGCTCAACAGCAAATCCATGACCCATTAATAATTATTTCTACATTAGTTTGTGATGGGTATTGTAGTATTTTACATGATATTTTACAATATTATGAATATTGTGATACTTCCATTGTACATTTCTGCCCTTTTTCAGGCAGCAAAGCCAACACCGTGTGTATTAGAGGGAGAGGAACAGCAGGGAATAGCCCATTTCCATGCAAACTTCTCTTTGGTTAGAGAAATGTCCAGTGTCTCTGCACGTTTATCTGCTCCTGTCCCTTTCTCGGCGATCCTCGTGGTCGTTATTTCTGCCCATTATCTCCGTGTGCCGTGTTTTGGCTGGGAGGGGGGTGGGTTTCCCCCGGGATCAGGCATCCTGTCTGCTCCTGCGCCGCCCTTCCCTGAAGTCATTGGCTGCTGGTGGCACTCCTAGGGTACATCTCCTCTGGAAGAGGGCACCAGTAGTCAGCAAGGGTGCAAAATCTGGACCTGTTTGGGCGGAAAACATCCTCCTGCGAACCATCTCCCTTCCCAAAAGCTGCTTCTTTGAATGACTTCCCAAAATATCCACACAGCTCCAGAAATGCAAATTAGAGAGGCTTTGCTGCACAGTCAAGACTTCAAACATTGCCATTTAGTGGCCTTCTGAAACACAGCGTTGCAGTGTCTCTTTGCACAATAGCAGTAGTACGAAGAAACCTCACAAGCACAGCTGGTCTAAATATGTGTATGAAATATAAACAGATTTCTTGGGCCTGGTGCATACATCCTGCTGCTCTGGATGGTTTCTGAACACAGAGCGCAGTGAGCATCAATTGGCAACTCATAAACTATTGAAAAGGGATGCTGGGCTATTTCTGCACTCTGAAAGTGTGCACTGTCTGGACAAAATAGGAAGGAATAACTTGAGTTTTAAGCTTAGCTGTAGCGGGTGAAAGGATTCAGACAGCTAAGTACATTTAAAACACCTTGGCCTCTGGCTTTTTTTCTTTGTCTGGAATATCTATTAAGTAGCAAGTTAACCATGAGTTAATAAAAACACACAAACAACACAAGCCCCGAAATGCTCAGTGAATGCCTTCTGAAGAGGTAGAGAAAGGAGTCAGCCTGATAGCTCTGAGGCTGGAGAGAGCTCTCTCTGCTGTTTTTTCACCCTGGGCAGTGCTGTGGGTGGCTGCAGATCCCCAGCACCTCGGGCTGTGCCTGCTCCGGGCCCCAGACTCCGTGTGACCCATGTGCACAACCTGAAAGAATAAGAGCTTTGCCCCCAGGGATGAGCCCTGAGCCCTTTCTGCCAGGAGGTGATGGATGGCACGGGATCCGCTGAAGGACAGCTGGTAACGGGCTCATTTTTCAGCCTGTCCAAAGCATTTGTCTCCAGATATGTTTTGGCATCTCAGATATTCTGCAACCTGCTGTCTCCTGCAACTGCACTGAGTTTGTGCAGGCACCACTGCAGCGGCTTCACTCGGGGTGAAGAGGCCACATGCCACCGCGCTGCTGTCACCCTGCCAGCCTGGCTGACACCCTGGGAGGGGACCCTGTGCTCCCTCTTGATGGTGCTGCTGCTGACACCAAAGCCACAAACTGTGCGTGGCCAGCCAGAGAAGTGGGCAAACTGTTCTATTCATTACTTTCTTGGGGCAGAGAGGGAGATACATATATCGTAGCCCCATATATTAATGAACATTTTTTGTGATTTCCTTCTCTCTCCTCCAAAAATAGTTCTTTGCCAATTGAGACAATCACTATTTGCTTCTTAAAAACATGATGGCAGGCAGAGACATGTTTAATATGCATAAAAATAATATTTTTATTTATATAATATGCACAAAAATTCTAAAGATTTTGTCCACATAAGTAAAAGCAATACTAGATATCCATCGACCTACTGAGATCACTAGATCTACTGATATCTTGGGCACTACAGCTGTGAGATGAGCTGTCTTTTAGGAACATGGAATCTATCAAGAATTAAAAAAGGCTGAGGAAGTCTCTAATAGAGGAGAAATCCTTGTTGCGATGGTGAAGGCCTGGTAACATCATCTGCTTCCAGATACCAGGATCAGCAAAACTGGGGAGAATATTGGAACCACATTTAATGATACTTTTCTGTGTAAGGATTCAAAAGGACAGCACAGCAGAAAAAGAAGCATTTCCTTGAGAGTTGCCAGAAGAGCACTGTATATATTCCTGATGTGAGGGTTCCAAGTGCCCAGGGTGGGTACCTGCTGCCAGCGCAGGGGGTCGTGGGGCACAGACCAGGGCATCTTCAGTCATGGAGTGGTCAGGAGGGGAAATGTCCCTTCAAAGGGAGAGCTCAGTGGCTTTTTTTGCAGCTTTTTGCCTCTCACCAGAATATTCCTGCCAGCAAACTTGTTTATTTGGATATTTGTGGAAGGTGAATCATAACAAAGGAATCACAGACACAGCTGAAACAGGCTGCTGCCTGGTCCTCGTTCTGGCAGCTCATTTCAGGAACAGGCCACTGATTTACTGCCACTGGCATCTGCAATCCTGCAGAGCGGCCAGGCCTTGGCTTCTCAGACACACGCATTGGATTTTTCTGGCTGTGCTGGGCAACAGGGGCATTGTTCTGAAATGGAACCAGTAAGTACAGTGTAAACATAAGAAAGAAAAAGGGAGAGAGCATCACGACTGCTGTCACACCTTCAGCCTCAGCAGCTGGGAAGTTGAGTGGCTCTTCTGCAGGACAGCAGGCCCAGCAGCGTGGCTTTCCTCCTGCTTCCTCTGTTGTACCGTGAGCGAGCTGTGCAGGGCTCAGGAAGAGAAGACAGCACTCACAGTTCAGCTCCCCCTGCCCAGGCTGGACCCCATGCTGCTGCAGGGGTGATGCTGGCTGCTAGAGATACTCTGTGGAGGGGCTGTGCAGGTTCTGGGTACCATGGCCCGTGTCCTAACAACATCACAGCACCGGCCTACAAACGCCTTGGACATGATGCCTTCACCTCCATGCCTGGCAGCAGCAGGAGTGTGACGTTGTGAAGGCTACAAGGAGCTCATCTGCTTTGGTGCTGGGCAGGGTATTGCCCACCTGGTTATCTGGTCCAAAAGCCAACCTCCAATATCGGGAAGATGCACTTTAAACAGCACAGGATGCATCCTTATTCATGCATGTTATTTTGGAGATCAGACACCTTATTTATGAAAGGAGCCATGGCCACCACACAGTGCCTTTTGCAGGAGGGGACACTGCAGGAGAAGCTTCTCAAACTGCACAGGGGGAAACTGGGTGGCACTTTGTCTGTGTCCCAGGTTTGTGCATGCCAGGGGTCTTGGGGACCGATTCTGCAGTAGTTACAGGGGTGTGAGAGCTCCCTGTGGCATGGCAGCAGCCCGGGGCTGTGCTCCCACCTGCACTGGGAAGGGCCAAGTGCTGCGACGGTGGTTTCTCCTGTCTGCACCTTGGTCCTACAGGCAGGAGTTTCTCTTCCTGCTGAATGGTGTTGTTGAAACTGAAAAGTAATATTTCAAAGAGCTTCTGGCGTTTAGCGTGCAATAACTTAAAATCTTATCAGGATCACAATGCCTCAGATATAAAAAGCCATTACAAAGGGTTTTTTTAAGGACTTGACTTTCTTTGCTTCGCAGTCAATACAGTCCAAGGTAAAGTCCCACCTGAGATTGTCACATCAGTTGAGAGACACTCTTTTTGCTAATGCAGAGACTGTTTTTCTAACGTGTCTGAAATTTGCTGGTGAGGGTAGCTGCTAATTCCAAAACAGGAGCCACTGTCACTGCTGCTGCTGCTGGGTGGGACAGGACCTTCCCTGGGTGCTTCCCACAGGGCACCAGGTCCTGGGGATGCACGGCTGGCAGAGGACATGCCTCTGGGAAGAGAAACAGAAAAAGCACGTTGTGACAAGATCTTCCATGCTGGAGCCCAGCAGAGCAGTCCCTCCGCACAGCCTTGTGCCTCTTCTTATCTGCACTCTGTAATCAACTTGGGAATCCAAGAGCTGCTCTGCAAGGCTCTCCAGAACCAAAGATGCCCCATAAGTCAGTTGTTTGTTTCGTGCTTTAACTACTGGAAAAGTTATATCCCATTTCAGAACAGGAGGCAAAGTACTGTATGCTGAAGTCTGAGAAGAACAGGGAACATGTAAACACAGCTACAAAGTCCATGAGCTGGGAGGCTCCTGGCAGGGAGGCAGAAGGGGAAGGTGCTGAATATTGTGCCCTTCACCCCCTCAACGTGCCACTACCATCCAGCTGAGCCACTCCTGCCTTTGCCAGTGCTAAGGGACAAGTCCCACTTCAACACTCAGAAGGAGATTTGGCCCCAAAAGGTGTGTCTGGCACCTTCCTGTCCTAAAAAAACATCAAAGCCGAAACACCAGGCTCCTCTGTTTGGCAGCATCCTTGGTTCCCGTGGTACCAACAGCCTGAGCTGCTGAACTTGTCTTGCTCCATGGCAAGGAGGTTCCATTTCCTCATCACCACCTCCAGCGCTGGATACTCCAAACACCAAGCCAGAGGGGGCCTCCCAGGCAGGTGCCAGGCACCAGGCTTGAGGGCTGATGAACTATGGCACCCGCTGCTGCTGGCACTCAGGTGATTGTATGTTAGTGACAAACACACAACCTGCTTTATCACGTGTGTGCAGGGCACAGGTACAGGCTCGAGCTGTGCCCTTCTTAAACCCTTTAATGACTTTCTCTTCTGCTGAGCTGCTGCCCGTGAAGACTCCACACATCTCCCTGTCACAAAATGAACACACAAAGGCATCTGGGGAGAACTGAAATTACTCATGATTTTGACAACAGATAGAGCTGAAAAACATGTTTGTTTCAATATCTTCTGTTTTCTCCTTTGCTTCACCTTAGGACCTCTGTAACTACTTGGATCTCCAATGGAAGTTTTAAAAATGCATTTTTTCCATTACAAGTGACCTTAAGTGTGAGGGGAGTTAAATATAGGGTTAGGAGGCATAGCAATGTTCAGGTTGAACTAAGGGCTTTTGATTGCTCAAGATTAAGTATTTTTCTCCTCCCCATCTTGCCAACCCGGGCTTGTTCTCTTTTTGGCTTGTTCTGACCTCTCAGCTGACAAACATTCCTGTTCCTGTGCCTGCTCAAGGGGAGCTGTAATACCTGGGCAGTAGGTACACCTTGTGGTACATTTCGTATTTCTCACCCCGGTGTTCTGATTTGCCCTGAGATCTTCTAGCTTCCAGCACATTTTCTTCTCTGCCAGCTGAGGAGATGCACGTTCAGTGCTGTGATGGGGAGGCAGCCACACCGAGCTGTGGTGCATGGACTGCAGAAACCTGCCGTGTCCCTCAGTGTCAGCGTCAAGGTTTCTGTTTTGAGAAAGGAACGGTGCTTACACTTTCCCTTGGTGGACTTTTTTGTCTGTGAAAGAGCCAACCTGACCTCAACGGTTTCTATTGCACACCTCGCTTTGGGCAGAGCCAAGGCCATGGAGCTGCATTACCCTTCATACCTTTCTTTGCAGTACTCCAGGGGCAGAGGGACACAGCCCTCTTCCATTGGGAGTTTTATATCATCTACTCATCTGCTCTGTCAGAGCAACCTCTGCTCTCAACCTGACTGAGCGGGCCTATCCCCATCCCCTCCTATCCCATCCTCATCCTCATCCTGTTCCCATCTCCATCCCCATCCCCATCCTGTTCCCATCCCCATCCTCCCACATGGAGGGAACACAGGACCAGCTCCTGCCATCACCCCCAGTTAAGTGGGCAGCTGCCTTGTCACACTGACACTGCACAGGCAGACTCCTCTTGCCACATTGAAGGTCAGCTGTCACTGCTGAAAGAATCCTTACCTTGTGAGACATGAGGATTCAGAGGGTTTTGAGCTTGGCAAAGTGTTTCTGGGATTCATTGCAACACAGTAAGATTCCTTGGTGGTTCCTTCACTTTCTACACTGCATTTCACATGGGTTCCTGACACTGTTTGCTTTAGGATGGGTATTTATCACACACTTAAAGCCTGTCTCCAGCTCGTCAGGGACAGCCACTTTATCCAGAGCAGCAGGTTGATGTGTGTGAGTTTCAATATCTGCGTGAGTGGCTTCTCTAATTCTCCTTCCTGATCCCTCAGCATGGAATATTGCCACCTCTGGTACTCCTGCCAACGCCCGCTTGGGGTATTGAAATGTCAGAGGGGAGAGTCCTCATTGACAACACCATAAACCCACCAGCCCTACAGCAAAGCTGGTGTATTGTAGGTGCTGCAGATAACTGTGCTGCTGGGAGACAGATAGCATGGGCAATAAAATTCAAACAATGAGTGTTTGCCCAGCAGGTTGTGAACTTGTGACAGGCTGCCAGAGGGAGCAGGGAGCAGCTTGTCCCAACCACCTCACAGCCAAGGCCAGAGAAGCAGGAAAGGAGGACTCAGGGACGATCTGCTGACAGCTGGGACCCAACTGGAGAGATCAGCCTTCGTGGTCCCTCAGAGACAGCCGCAGACCTCTGTTCCCAACCGTCCTGCTGAAACATGAACTTGCCACATGTGGCTGCACCCTCTGCCTGTTTTCTCCACACCGGGCTTTTTACCAGGGAAGGGGAAGAGAAAAGAAAGGCAGGGCCAGGCAGGAGGTGTGTGGCCTGTCCCCAGTCAAATCACACTCTATACAGCAGGCGACGAAATACTGTGTCCTTGCATGTGTGCCACTGTATAAATGATGTCTTTAACAATAGTAATGAGGCTGAAAATCAGTTTTGCACACACGTGGGTGAGCAAGAGAGCCGACAGGACCTGCTGCCCCCCCCCCCCCACCCNTTCCACAAGTCAGTGAGTATGAGCAGGACTCCTGGGCTCGCAGCAGCTGCCCTCACTGGTGGGAAAAGGAACCAGGAAGGTGGGGCTGGGGCACACCTGCCAGCATCGGGTACCACGGCCCCGTTGGCAGGCACTGGGATCAGCGGGGTGGTGGAAGCCAGCCACAGCAGGGAGCTCATCAGGACCACTCACACTGCATAATTTCCAGCTTCTTGTAAAACAGCACTTTCAATATAATCTTTAAATAATTGCATTAATAAAGAAATGAAACCTGCAGTGAGCACAGGCCTTTAAAATAATGCCTAAGTAAGGCCAAGCTGCCTTCATGGCTAGCTGGCCTGACAAATCTGTCAGACAAGACTGTAGTCATCACTGCTACAGAAAGTGTGTTTCAAAAGATAAAGAAAATATTAGCTACTTAGCAGCTATATGACAGAAAGCTACCTCAGATTTTCTTCCAGAACCAATTTGATGGACAATAAGCATATAAAGATTGGAAAAGCCTCTTCTTGCAGATCAGGAGGGGACATTTAGTAGCTGAAAAATGGTTTTCAGCTACTGCGTTAATGCATTAATGCCTTTTAGTGCTTCATCCTCAAATTTCTTCTGAGATACATGTGTGAAGACAAAACTAAGTCAATTATTAGAATATTTGGGGCAAAATCAAACCTTAGGCCAAATGTTGCTCACCGTTCTTCAGAAGGAGTGCTTTCTATTCATGGTTTTCACACCAGTTGAAGTCAGTCTGGATGGGAACATGAAAAATGCGGAAAGTGAGGACAGATCATGCTAAACCAACAAGAAGTGTAGGAAGAGACCAAAACACTTCACAGTGCTGAGTTTAAACATGAGATGAGATGAGATGAGCTCTCTGTGGGCTAGAAATGTGTTACTCTGTCCATCAGAGGAGCTTCTTACTCCACCTGGGGCATTTGGTGCTGGTAGCTCTTCACACTGTGTTTTGTCTCCATCTGCAGCACAGGGGACACTGAAGCTGGGGAAGCTGTGAGCACAGACACCCTTCCGAGAGCCAGTGCCTGGAGGCAGCTGGGCCGCAAGACCTTGGAAATGTCTCGGACCATCCACCACTTGTCAAAAAGCTGGATCTCCAAAGAAATGCAGCTTTGAGCTCTTCCACTGGAATGGCTGCGGCCACAGGGACACTAAAGAGGTGCAAAGTAAACCCTTAAAATTTAAAACTCTTAAAGCTCAGAGTGATGCAGTGCCTGGGGCAGATGTTTTGGGGAATACCTTTGGCTTAGCAAGGCTGGGAGCAGGGGACATTTACCCTTTTTGTGTGGGTCAGTATGGCCAGGGCTTGGTTATCTCAGAGATCCTCCACACTGGGGAGCTGAGGACCTCTTGCTGACATGATCTGCCATCCTTGAAAGACCTTCAGTGCCTGCTGCGGAAGCAGAAGGACATGGAGTGTCCTTGCCTGAGGACAACACAGCCCATTTTCCAATTCTGCCTGTGCCCAGCCCACTAGAGAACATTTCCTCCCCACCCCCCCACCCCGCCAAGAGTATTATTTTCTTCTGTTTTTAAACCATGTTGCAGCTATGGGTGCCCTTTCATCCCACAAGCTCCTATTGAAAAGTAAGATGGGCATCTGGGAAGAATTCCTTTCTGGAGCTGATACTGAAAAACACATTTTATGAGTTGTTTACTGTCCTTTTCCAGTGAATCACTTTTTTTTTCATAGAGCATGTTGATCAAAAAACCTGCAGGATTTTGTCAGGCTGGAATGTGAAATGCCAGGAGAGTGTCCAGTTAAAAGCTGCTGTGATGGGAGCTGTGTGATAAGGTTTCTGCTCACCCGTCTTAATTGACACCAACGCTCCTCAGTGTCAGTGAGAGCAAATAGACATGCAAACCACATTTGGTTCTGAATTCATAAACAATTGCCCATCCAAATGAATTTTTAACTTCATGCAGCTTATTCATTGCTGAGCACTCTCCCCTCAGCTGGGACAAGGTACAGTTCTGCTCAGGTTGAAGATTTTTTTGGGGACATGGGCACTTTCTGTGCACTCGTGGCACAGGTTGCACCAAGGCTGTTGTTGGAGCGCTGGCTGCAGGGCTGGGCTTGCTCCCAGACCCAGCCACTGCTTTGAGATAAAGGATGTACATCTTCTGGTTGTCATCACAGCAGAGCTGTTGCGTTGTCCTCATCTCCTCCTGCCTAGGGAACATTAAACATTTAGCTACAGACTGCTGGCTGAAGAGGATGCATATGGAAAAGACTTTCTGCACTACTGGAAATAATTGTGGCAATGATTCCAGAATGCAGACCAGAGGGAGAATGAGCTGGGCTCTTGCCACGTGGCAGCCAATCGTTTTGCAACACGGAAATGCAGTTTTCCTGTTCTTCTGGAAGAAAATATTCCTTGTTTTTAAAATGCGGCTTAGAGGAGTTTTGATGTCAATTAGTCGTCATCCCAAGTGAGATCTTTAGTGGGTTACCAACACAGCCCAATGCAAATTATTTCAGCAGCTGACAGTCACTGCAACAACCCAGCTACCTAATGACCTTGCCTAGAGACAGGCACCAAGAGAGAAAATAATTTTAACAGATCTAGATCAGCAAAAAACTAGAGCAGTGGGAGCTAAGCACAGGGAGTACAGTGGTGTGGTCAGGAAGGAGAGAGCGTTGGTGTCAGGTGGATTCAGCACTGCACGTGCTGCTGCCCTGGGGACTGATTCCCACTCCTGTGCCAGGTATGGAGCTGAGCACCACTCCTGGAGCAGGGGATGAGGCTCACTCCGTTGCACCCGCACTCTGTCACTGCCCCATGCACTGCAGCTGCGTCCTGCATGCTGCCTGGGGTCCTGCACCTCTAGGAAAGGAGAAGAATCCTAGGATGACTGGCACAGGTGCTCTCCTGCAACAACCAGGAACTGCAATGGCAGGGGATAAGGCTGGAAGAGCCTTGGAGGGGATCTGTCCCACAGCAGGGTGACCAGAACCTGAACCACACTCACTTTTGTTTGCCCTGTCTCTGCAGTTCCTCATAGAATCATGGATTTTTAAGGGACCTTAAAGATCATCTCATTCCAACCCCTTGCCCTGGGCAGGGACACCTTCCACCAGCCCTGCCAGGGATGGGGCAGCCACAGCTTCTCTGGGCTAGGGTCTCACCACCCTCACAGTGAAGATTTCTTCCTCATATCTAATCTAAATCTCCCCTCTTTGAGTTTGAAGCCTTTACCCCTTGTCCTATCAATGCAAGCCCTTGTAAAAAGTCTCTCTCCAGCTTTCTTGCTGGCCTCCTACAGATACTGAAAGGCCACAATAATGTCTCCCTGGAGCCCTGTTTTCCAGGATGAACAACCCTATGTTGTTCTTGTCCATCACAAGCTGTTCCTCTGCTCTCTGCCCCATCCAGAACATCAGTTACCAAGAAAGTCACATTATTTGCGTCCAGTTCTTTCTCCTGCTGTGACAGTGGTAATAAAGCTTAGGGAATGCAAAGCACTGATAGGTAAATGTTGGCTGGTGTGGCCAGCATCCCATCTGGGCTGGAGAGGCTGGCACCCACCAGGGCAGGATCGGCCCTGCCCCACCAGCACTCAGCCACCTGGAGATGTGATTCCACCCTGGAAGGCAAAGCACCTTCCTGGGATCCACAGCTCTGCTTTTCTGCCACGCTAGCAATACATGCAAGCAGTGCACCTGGCCTGACCTCCACTCTGCAGGACATAGGAGGTGGCAATAAAGCCTTGGAGCTATAAGAGAAACTATTCCGCTCAGTTTGTCCCAGCCACCACCCTGGATTTTGGGCACAATGGGCCAAATGGGAGCTCCTGGGATGTTTTGCTGGGCAGGCGTGTTCCAGCCTGGCCTCTGAGCTGGGGACCTGTTGGAGTGGGGCCAGAGGAGGCCAGGGAGATGCTCTGAGGGCTGGAGCTGCTGTGAAGGCAGGCTGAGAGAGTAGGGGGTGTTCAGGAGAAGAGAAGGCTCCAGGGAGACCTTACTGCAGCCTTTAGACATCTGGAGGGGGCCTGCAAGAAAGCTGGGTAGGCACTTTTTACAAGGGCATGTAGTGAGAGGATGAGGGGTAATGGTTTTAAACTGAAAGAGGGGAGATTTAGATGAGATCTCAGGAAGAAATTCTTTGCTGTGAGAGTGGTGAGACACTGGCCCAGGTTGCCCAGAGAAGCTGTGGCTGCCTGGAGAGGTTCGAGGCCAGGTTGGACAGGGCTTTAAGCAACCTGGTCTGGTGGGGTGGTGTCCCTGCCCAGGGCAGGGGGGTTGAAATGTGATGATGTTTAAGGTCCCTTCCAACCCAAACCATTCCATCATTCTATCATTGTATGAAAATATGAAAAAATGTATTATGGACTAGAAAGATGAAAAAGTCCAAATTAGTTACTGACAAATGAGAAAACATTAGAACACTAGAAATAGTGTCCTTGAGCAGCAAGAGCACTTCCTCAGTTACTGAGCACAGCCTCTTGCTCTCATCCTGTACCAGATTAATATTATTCACTACTTGCCATACGGTCTCTGGGCACCTCATTTTGACTTGAGCTGAGCCAAGGAAGGCAAAGTGAAGAGAAACAGGAGAGCAAGGCCACCACTCGCAAGCCTGCCTGGCACACTGGCAGCACTGTGGGGAGCAAAGTCCTCCTTGGGGCTGTTCGTGTTCCAGCTCATCCCACTCCCTGCTCCCTGGACCCTGCAGGATCCCCTGCACCAGCAAATATTCTGTTTCCTGCTTCCAGTCTTGTCCCAGCACAGAATCAACTGCATTAAGTACTGCCCCAGTCCTCACTTGCCAAACCACCAGGCGTTTCCACTTCAAACCCTTCCTGATGGCTCATTCCAGGGTGACATTGCCCAGCTCTGCGTGGATTGCCAGGTTTTAATAGTGAGGAGCTGAGCACAGAACTTCAGGCCGCAGTAATAACCAGGTTACTGCACACCAAATTGTTAACCCAGATAAATGACCAAAATGATGGACTGCCAGCTGCATGGGCAGTGTTGGTATTTTCCACCGATTGCAGCTAAATATGCTTGGTTGTTCTTCCCAAAACTACCTACATCTGACCTTCTGCATCTCATGCTCTTTGAAAACATAGTTTTATTTGGAGACGGTGGTTTGTACCTTAGCTAGGCGGAAGGGAGTGTGGATTCAGTAGCCTTTGAGACTCTGATCCTAATGGGTCGATGAATTAAGTAGAAGGAAGAGACAGAAACACCTTCTCATTGCCATGCTGCTTTCATGGTTTTAGTCCACACCACCGAAGGAGGGAAGTTCACCCTGTCGATATGAACTGCAAATAAAGTCTCAAGTCACCCATTCTCGTGCTGGCTTCAAAGGTCAGTGAGTCCTCTGGAGGCTCAGCCCATAAACCCCTGGAGTTGAGGGTTGTACAAAGACATACCTGCCCCTGCTGCGGGGCTGGAAGTGCAGGGCTCTCCTTCTGCTGCACGGGCAATCATGGAAAGACTCCCCTTGGCAGAAAGGGGCACGATTTCACACAAGTCAAGCCCACACTGCAGAGTGGGGCAGCACGAAGCCCGGGCAGCCTCTCACCTCGGCAGGAGCTGCCTTCCAGCAGGACAAACAGGCAGTTTCACAACCCAGTCCAGAGTCCCCAGTGTGATCTGTTCCCTGGCAGCAGGACAGAGGGGAGGGCAGGCAGGCAGCTTGCCCACAGCCTGGCAACCTGGGGACTGCCGTGGGCCACCTGCAGCCACGTGAGGAATCTTACAGGCTTCTCCAGGCTTGGACTACAGATTCCTTGCCTGCGCCAACCATGTTGTATAAACCTACCGATGTTTATTTCCCAAAAGTTGTTTTCAACTAAAGAAGTGCCCAGAATTATATGGGTAAACGTTTCTAGCAGGAGGTAAATTCAATTTGCTGTAGTTCAAAATATTATGCAGATTTCCATCTGCTTTCTTGCAATGAAAAAAGCCCAAACGGCTGGTTTGAGCTTATTAATCTATTCATAGCACTGCTCAGTTGTTCTCCTTGATTGATGACAAGCGTTTTTGACGTTAGTCTCCTGGTTCTTAGATTCTGTTAATGTTGTGGGCAAGTATTTGTACAAAACAAAAATCTAGTTGAGAACAGATGTCCTAATTCTAGTGGAAGAAATTCACACCAATTCCTTTAAAGCCCGTTTCTCTAAAGGCCGCTTCTGAGCTCGTGTGCTCACCAGTCCCCCAGTATGGTTGGCAGCTTCTCGGTCTCTTTGCAACACCGTGCATCAGAGAAACGAGCTTTGAATTACCCCTTCAACCTTCCTGCCATTCTTCTAGATTGCCACTACCCCTCACTTGATGGCCTATGGTGATCTCAATCTTAAAGCGGCCAGTTTAGGCACAGGATATCAGGCTTCCCTTGTGAAGATCAGTGCTGTACGGTGCTTCACAGTATCGCATCTTGTTTCTCCGTCCCTTTTCCAGAAGGCACCACCTCCTTTTTAACAGAGAACAGGTTTTTTTACTTGTTAGTAATGTTAGCTGTCAATCAGGAATGAGTTAGATTTGCCATGAAGACAAGCATTATTTATCCTCCTCATCCCTCTCTAACTTTATTTCTTCTGAGCATTGCCTTGGTAAGACACTCTCACAAGTGAGTGACCATACTTACATGATAAAAACACATATTCTTCAATAACCCAACCAGGAGCAAAGAAGTAACTTTTACACAATGGAGAAGCAGTACGGGAGATGCCTGCCTAAGCTGCCAGATGAAGCAACTCACCTTTAAGCAGAGGTGATTCATTTTGCTTCGGCAGGCACAGGGTCACACTGACAGCAATCCAGCAGTGGCAGCCAGTTCAGGGCAGGGCCAGCTCCCCTTGGAGTCAATGGTAAAGCTGGACAAGAGGCAGGGTCAGCCCTTCCTCTGAACAGTGATGTTTATTACAATAAACTGCATTCATGGAGATTCATATTAAGTTAAAAATGTTCACCACAAAAATCCAACAGGCAGCAATAGAGCCAAAGCATTTTCTGATACCTGTTAAATTCACCATATGCTGCTAAAGAAGGGAATGAATGGAACACTGTTTAAAATCATCTTCAAAAAGTATGGCATATTTCCGTCCTCCACAGTTTCTGTATGCTGGTAGTTTGTGAAGTCAGAATCTTGTAAGTGCATATTTTCTAAAAAAAAATCTTTCATTGCAACTTTATTTAAAAGTCATATTAAGCAAAGCTACCCACGGCGTAGGTCAGGTTGGACCTGTTGGTTGCCTGGCCCCAGCCTCTCAGCTCGTGCATGCCATTGCTTGGAAAGTCCCACTGTGTGAAGAGAGCCCTTTGTCATTTTCTGAACAGTCATCTTTCTAAAAGGTCTTCAGAAATGTCCCAAGCACCATCTCCAGCACCAGCCAACACTGGGGTTCCAGATCCACCCTGTGCTTCGGCCTCTGCTTGAAATCTCATTGGGACTTTTCACAGGGCACTGGTTTTCCCCTGTGACTTTTGCCAAAATTTCCCCTTTCCTTCCCCAACTTCGTCACCTGTGCACGCTGTGAGATAAGGATTCAATTGCCTGCTCTCAGGTGCTCTTGACAAAGTTTGTTGGCTGTTCTGCAAAGCAGTTAATGTTGAGCGTTGCATGTGTTTTTGGCAAGAGAGGGAAGGTAGCATCTATGTTAATGGGTGTTTTTAACCATAAATAATCTCATAAGAATGTGTGGTTGCATGTTTTTGCAAAGAAGGCATCTGCTAGGTGTGTGTAAATGAATCTCCACGTTTTGACATCTCGCTCAGAATTACACTGAGCACACAACAAAAATCTTAAACTGAGCTTGGTGACTGTGAGAACACTGAGTGGTGGCTGTAGCTGAATGAACAGATTGATCTGCTATGGCTTAACTTTGTAGGTAAAGACACAGCGAAATCCTAATAGAGAGGCAACTGGTAAATGTTCAATATGTTTAATACTTGGCTCCCTTGTCCGGAGAACAAAGAGTTGCCTGTTTCATACTGCTGGTGTGGACAAAAGCAGGGCATGGAAACGTGTAATCTGCATTTGCTGAATAGTCAAGATCTACAAAGATGACTTCATGTCACCAGCTCTTTTATGTTAGTGTGCCAGCAAAATCTGACAAAACAATCATGGAAAGTATATTTTATTTTGCTAAAAGTTGCAACCAAAATCAGAAATACGCACAACACTGCTGTGTTCCTAATGCCATGTGAAGCACTGGCCTAATCTGAACACAGGACTAGCCACCGTGGAGCATAAAATTGAACTAATCCTTTACATCAGTGTAAAATTACTACCCCTGTCTCCTGAGAGCTAGTCTAACAAACTGAAGAATATGTAAGAGCTTCTGACACCCAATGAGAAATCCAACTGTATAAAAAAGAATAAAAGGAGGAAGGGGAGGGGGTTTGATTCGTCTCAGGAAACTGCTCCTGCTGAGAGGATGGCAGAAACTCCCACTGTGAGCCCTGTGGGACCATAATGTGGGACCACTCCAGGAGACTGTCATTCTGGAGCTTTGGAAAATCAACTGCCAGATGATTTTTCCTGACAATTTTGACAAATGAAATGTGGTTTAGTTTATTCTGTAGTAATCAGACAGTCTTTCTGTAAATAATTCATGAAAGGGCTCATAATGTGTGACTCTGCAATTCAGATTCAGAATTGTGCACCTGTAACACTGGCAACACAGAGACATAAATAGGCACCACAGTGGGTTTTACTGGGCAGTCCCGGCCAAAGATGCCCTGCATTTGTTTAATTTTTAGAGAGAAGAGAGAAGAATGATCTCATGGTGATGTGCACCTCATCTATTAACTGTTGGTTAGGTAACGTTGCAGTTCTGCAGGTTTGGTTTTTCTGACAGCAGTGGAAAATAGTTAAAGACAAAAAAACGGGACACGTACTGTTACTTCACACAAGAGCTGGCACCTTGCGTTAATGCTGCTGGTTTGTGTCTGAATTTATTACTTTGCCCTCTTCTCACCTCCAGGCACAGGAACGGCTCATCTTTCTGACCTGGAAAGGGCCTTGTGTACCTGAAAATATATCTGCTTTTCTCCTAAACCCAGAGAAAGTCATCAGCCCCTGAGCCCTGTTCTCCGGGGCTGGGTGGGGGTGGCAGTGCGAGGTCCCTGCTTTGGGGACATGGCCTTCCCAATTCCTGACCAGCTCTGGCTCCAGCTCCTTCTCACCACTCACCCCCTTCTCCCCTGGGCAGGTTTTGGCTTCTTCTTTCTCTGCTCTAGGCCCCTTTGGAGTTAACTCCTGCTCTCCACCACTTCCATGCAAAGGTTTCCCTTCGGTCCTGGGTTCCCTCAGCCCTTCCAGCAGTTTTTGATGTGACTGTCCGTGTAGCAAACGCACAGATTAAGGCAGTTCCGAGGCCACTGATACCAAATCAGACCGGGCTGAGCCCCTGCACCCCACCTGCTCCTGCTGGGACCCCTAGAGCTGGCCCTTGTGGGGCAGCCCCTTGCCCAATGTGCACACCAGCATCCTGGCAGGGTTTGTGCTGGGCTGGTGACCAAACCAACCATGGGTGTTCTCTTTTAGTCTCTCTCCCTTCCCAGAAGAGAAGGGAGAGAAAATAAGGGAGGGAAAGTGATGGGTTAGAAACAAACTATAAGTACCTTGATGAGATATTAACATAAAAAAAAAATATAGAAATCCTTGGCACCAGGCAGCGGGGGTTGCTCCTGGGGGTCACAAGGAGAGGTTGTGAGGAGATCCCAGAGGATCTGTCTGTGGGGCAGGGCTGAGCGAGCTGGAGTCTGGCATGGGAGGATGCTGGCGGGGAAGAGGGGATCCTGCTTGGAGGGGACCGGAGCGCCGGGAGGGCGAGGTACGCCTGGGGACAGGGGGAAGGCTCGGGAG
>VXBW01005523.1:51579-88010 GCA_013400375.1 Thinocorus orbignyianus
AGGGCGCTTGTCCGATTCATTCCCCTGGAAAACATCCCCCCGGCGGCGATGCGCTGGCGGCTGGCCCCGGTTGGAGCGGGGCGGGGGGCGCAGCGGGAGCCCCGGCGGCGGGGGGCACCTCGGGCAGGGCAGTTGGGTGCTTGACGTGCAGCTTGTGTGCGGGTGGTGCTGCCCAAAAGCAGAAGGAGTGAGGAATTCGGAGCCGGCTCCTCGTTTGAACGGAGCGGGGAATTACAATGGAGTTAGCGGGACAGCCGTGCGAGGGGGTGGGGGGTGTTTTTATATATTATAATTTGGGCTGGAAGAGGAAGTGTCACCCTGCTCTCCCGAACAATGGCTTCTTGTTGGGAGCATGTGAAGGGAAGGAGAAGAGCGGGACACTTTTCCCTTCTTTCCTTTGCACAGGGAAGGCTAGGGCACCCTGGCACTGGTGTTCCAGTGGACAGCATTGAGCCCCGATGCTCACAGGAGTAACAAACTCTGCAGATAGACTCTGCTTCAGCTGGAAGGTTTTATCTAAGTGGAAATAGCAGGGGGACATGGGGATGGGAATCTAACCTGTAGTTAATGCTTCCTTGGGATAGCCTGGGTGTATCTGCCCAGTGATGGCATCCATAGCTTCAAGCAGGGCATCACTCGAACCCCTTCCTTTCTTTGCAGGAGAGCTGTTGGTAGGGCTCTGACCAAATGCTGTTTAAGCAGCCTCCGAGGTTGTTATTGCTGTTACACAATCCCAGTGGAATGCATGTGCACACGAGAGCTGGGCTTCCTGGTTTTGGTCAGTCTGTAGAAGAGGCTGTGAAATAGTAGATATCTCAGATAAGTCGCTTTTCACAAGAACTTGGAACCATTGTTCAACCAGAAACACTTGTGCCTTCTCCAGTAAGCTCGGTAACCTGAGAAGAAAAGCCCCTTAGTGCCGGGAAGCTCGCTCAGGGTAATTTTAAGACAACAGCTGGAACCTGGATATAAAGAGGTAATAGTTACAGAGATCAACATATGTTAGTGCTGTGCATAATGATATATAGAAATTCAATCTGTTTTGAAAAGAAGTTTTGTGTAAAGAAGAGCTGCTGGGAGTTTGTCAGCGGAGAGCAGTGTTTCAGGGGGATTAGTGGACACAGGGCACCTCTGGGTGCCGTGTTCTGCAGGAGATTTCTGCCCTTGGGCTGTTGGATGGCTTTCTGTGGGGTGTGTGCACAGAGAACTTGAATTCCCTCTCTGCTGGTTTGCATCTGAATAACTCTTTAAAAAAAGAAAAAAAGGTATGTTTTAAAATAATTTGTTAAGAGAAATATTTTTGAAACACTGCTGTTATCACAGCCCACTAATCTTGCCAAAAGTTTAACAATTTGAGGATGTTGCTTGGCTGTAACCAAGCTCCTTTGAAGGAATTTTTTGCTGTGAAATTACTCATTCTTTGTCTGGGCTAAGAGATCATAATGTGATTATTAAACTCGGTGCTAGATATAAAGAATTAGGCTTAATCAGGGTCTTTGTTCTCTTATCAAAGCTAATCTGACAAAGTTTTCCCTCCTATAAAGTAGGCAAACATCTCCCCAGATTAAAGAATGCCCCAAACTCCAAAAAGCTACTGACTAGTTTTGGCTAGATTAGCCTCACTGTGGAGAGGGCTCTGGGGAGCGAGGACTTCATTAGGTATTTGTCCAATGGATGCTGGATTTGGGATAAGTGCAGAGGAGTTCTTTCCCCCCGAAGTTTCCTCGCTGCCTTCTCTGCTGGGGGTCTCAATTGTTGTGAGATTAAGAGGGTGGGTGAGGGAATGGCAGCCTTGTTAAATGGGTTTGCTGCTGAATCCACTCCTGAGATCTTCTAGTAACTCTTTCCTGTGTTCACTTGGCTCTCTAGTGTGGCGATTTCCTTGTCTTTGGAAGAGTGGGTTACCCAGTTCTGATCTGGCAGAGGTAAAGGAGAGTGCTGCTCAGTGATTGATGGGAAAGGATGGTGGGGACAGCAGTTTGGGGGTTTTGTTTAAGCAGCTGCCAGTGATCTCAGTGATCCAAGTGCCTTGTGAGTAGCTTCGAGAAAACTTTGTGTTGGAAGTTTTGTCTCTCTTTTGTGTAGTAAAAACTGCATGTGCTCTGGTTCTTGGAGCATCAGTGCAGACATTGTGGTTTTGCTAATGTGAAAGTGTAATGCATCGGGAGGAGAAAAGTGCTTTTCATTTTACAGGATTGGCAGTGAGTTTAGGGAGGGTGTGCCCATCAATTTTCCATATAGATATTTTAATCCACTTCTTTATCTAAGTAGGTGGTAGACATGGGTAGTGAGTGCACTTGATGGCTTAGGAGAGTTTCATTTAGCACCTGAGGTTTTCCTGGTGAAGATATTTCAGGTGGTAGTAGTTTATTTGGTGACCCTGCCCACTTGCAGCCTATCTGTGTTCTTGGCAACCTGTTTTACACAGCGTTAAGTGACAGGTGAGACACAAAGAGTCCGTGTTTTCAGCAAAACCAAAGGCTGAGCGTGTTCTGCTTTACAGCACGTTTTAACAGGGTTAACCCTGTGCAGGACCCTGGGGATACTGCTGCTGGTCAAGAGGAGAGCTGTGAAGGGAAAGTGGAGAAGGAAGGATGGAGATGCCAACTGCTACAGCGTTACTGTGCAGCATAGGGGGAGCAGGGCAGGGGAGATTCGTGTGGCTACAACTTGTTTCTCTTGCTGTTTATGGCTACTCTGTGGCACGCCAATAAAAAGCATGGTTTGAGTCGGTGTTTTGTTCAGGCCTTGAATGTGAGTTTTGCCTCCGTGTGTGTTAGAGCCATAATTCAGCGCAGAAAAGCAGATTTTCCCAGTGCCAGCTGTTGAAACATGTGACGGGCGAGCTGTCAGCCGCGTGGTGCAGGAACAGATATTAATTTTTAACTTAGTAGTTACTACTGAGAAGTTCCTCGTCGTGTTGGGGGTAGCCATGGTGTGATGTGTTAATATTTGTCAACTAGTTACTGGCCGTGGCATACTCAGCACCTTTTGAACTGAGTACTATTGTGTATTAGGTATTCTGTGTATCTTTTTGGACGTTGAGCTTATGGAATAATTAAAGTTGTTAATTACTTCCAAAAAGCCAGACGTGAATCCAGAAACTTCTACCACTGAATCTGTGTGAAAGGTGGAGTTAAATACTGAATTTAGAAAGTTTACCAAATAACCTTAATGCATATGCAGAGCAAAACGCTTCTGAATATCTTCTTATTTCTAGCATGCTGAAAACTCACGCCAACTCTTAATGAGTGTGATGCAAGGTGGCACTAACTGCTGGGTTACTCTAATGAATGTTATAATATCACCTTGCTCTTTCCTGTCCCTGCTCCCCAAGCCTTTTGGTAGGTATCTGGTTGGCATCTTTGGGCAGGCATTCCCGTTGATGTTTGGGGACTGGGGGATGGCACGGGCAGCTCCTGGCTGAGCTCTGCCCGCAGTGCTGCTGCAGGGATGTGGAAGGACTGTTCCCCTCTGACCATCTCTGAGAGCCTCTCAGGCTCTAACACACAATCAGCTTTCCCTGCTTGCACCATTAAAGCCCTTTCCTCACCCAGAGGTACCTGCTGCTCTTGCTGCTGGGTGGGTAGGGTGAGAGGGGCGATCTCATGATTGAAGGGTGTTGGTCCAAAAACTGGGTGATATGGCTGGGGGAGACTGTGTAAACCGGCCATTCTGGAGGTACTCTGAGCACTATCAGCAGCTGATAGTGACTGGGTGGCTGTAATTGCTTTCACCCACATGACTGCTGCCCGTGAATGTGCTATTGTTGTGTCCCCTGCTCTACAGACTCAGATTTTGGTGTTCTGTCCCTCTTGGATTTATTGGATGGCAGGGAACTAAAAGTAGGTATCCCCAGCATGGTCTGTGCTGGCAGTGGGTACGGGGCAGGTGGTGCATAGGCACGGCAACATTTAGTCTGAGCAGCTGCCTAATTCATGCTCTTCAGTGCTGAAGCTGTAGGTGATGGGTCAGGCTTGTACTGTCCATCCTCACCAGTGTTTCCTGCCTTGGATTCCAGTGCCCCTGCTCTGCAGTTCCTTCCTGTCTCTCAGTCAGGTTTTTCTGAAGTGGAAACCTTGATAACACATCTTCAGTGTATTCTGTGCCGTGAGATTCGCTTGGAGAGCTGCAGCGTGGCCTGTGAGAAGTGTTCTAGGGGAGGTGCCAGAGTCCCATGGCACACTGCACCAGCACACCTGCCAGGCTGGGGTTGCTGCCTGTGGAGGGTGGTGGTGCCCACCCTTCTAATTGTTAATCGAAGAGGTGACTTGATTACCACCAAAAGATGGGATTTGTGAGTGTTTGTGGTTGTTGAGCCCAATCCTGGGCAGCAGGCACTGAGATTTCAGCTATTCAGTGTGACAGGGTGTTGGTGCACCCGATGTTACATGCCAGCCATGTACAGACCAACCTGTCTTTTTGCCCCAGCTGAGCAAGACAACATGATGGATCTGGAACACAGAAGTTGCCACTTAAAAGTACTGGAGAGTTGGGTGGGAGGAGAGGACATGCCCATCTGCCCTCTGCTGATACCATGCTGTTTGAGGCAGAGGTGGTGGCGCTGGAGGCCACAGAGCTCCTCCCTGTGCTAGGGATGTCTGATGTTGGTCCTGCTAGTGGCAGCTGTGGCCTGCTCTACCCTCTTGTGACAGCTCTGCCTCATCAGAGGGGTCTGGACCTCCCTGGGCAGAGGAGAGAGCTGGGCTGCGGTGGGCAGTGCACTCAGTCACCATGGCATCCACCTGGGATCCACATCCTGGGGGTGGCAATCTGCTGACTCTTTGGTAAGAGATTAGAAATGCCAAGAATGACAAGCAAGTCCTGTCTGGCCTGCTTGGAAGAATTCTATGATGTGAGCTCCTCTGACAGCTAGTGTTTCACATCTGGGCATTGTGGGTTAACGCTTGGGCTACTCAGAGCTGGTTTTGTCACTGGGTTTGAGAGACATGGTGATGGAGAGGTGAGGCAACCTGCCTCTTCCCGGGAGAGTGGCTGTCAGCAGAGATGGAGCTGTGGAGAGCTGTTCTTTCCCTTTGGCTTGTTTTGCTAGTTGATTCCTGTTGGTTTATCTCCACTTTTCAGCAGCTATGAGCCGTGAGGGTGAGATGGGCTGTTTGCCTTGGGTCCCCTTCCTTGGGTCCCCTCTGCACTGGCAGGCCTTAGCTGCAGGGCAACAAGCATGTTTCTGGGGAAGAATTGCCTCCTGCAACATCCAGCCTGTCCCCACAGGGCACAGTGGCCTGTGCACTGCTGACATTTGGGATTCAGTATGGAAGAAATAAAGTAATTATTGGTTTGACATGTCTCTGAGGATGTGGGGAGCAGGACAACTGTCAGGATGGGAAGCTCTGGTTAGGATTGCTGCTACTTGCTCATGTCAATCCATATGGGCCATGTGCTTCTAACCAGACTCCTTGTCTCATTTCCTTCTCTGAAATACTTACAGCTGTTTCTTCTGCCTCTTCAGTAGGTTTTTTTGTTCCTGTAAAGGGAGTGACAGCTCACAGATGCTGCTGCTGAATAGCTGGGAAAAGAGACTATTACTGTGATCTTCAAGAGAAGATAAGGTTTACTGTCTCTGTAGGAGGCCTAATTTCTGATGGTTTGAAGTAAGCTTTTTTGATTTTCGTTGGTGGTTTTTTTTTTGATTGGTTGGTTGGTTTTGTTTTATTTAAAGCTGAAAATAGTTTACTGTCTCCTTCACTGTTTCCCCATCACATACTGTCCGTAGCTGTGGAAGTGGGAGAGGAGGTAGGTGGTACTGTCACAAGTAAGGAAGAAGTGATGTTGGCCATGAACAGTGTAAGAGGTGTTCAGCATCTAGTCTTGCTGCTGTGCTTCTAAAATCTGGATTGAACTTCAGTGTTGCTTAGGTGTTGGCTTTTTCCCTAAGAAGTCCATGGCTGAAATGATAGCAATGCTCGAGGGTGATCGTTGCTGGTCACTGGACCTTCTCTTCTCTTCTGCCCTGTCTGCATTCTGCCAAGAGAAGTGATTGCAGACTTCTCCAGTGGGGTTAATAATGCAGGTGGGGAAGCTGCTGTAGAGATGCTGATGCCTATATGAGTGTTTCACGGTTTATGGATGGATGGATGTTAAAGGGGCGTCTGAAGACAGTGAGAGAAACTGTGTCTGCCCTCTTGGTCCTGTGACCCGTGCACTGCAAGGAAGGCAGGTTTAATATGGAGGAGTAAAAGGCTGTGTTGAGTTGGCTTAAATGCCAAGTTGAGACAGTCCCTGTAACAAGTAAGACCTAGTTGTATATTTATGTAGGAAGTCTGTGATCTTGGGCTTATTTAGGTGCTGAGAGCATGTAAAACCTCTCTGCTCTTAGTGGGTTGGTTATCTGTGAGACAAACCCTAAATAAGCAAAACTTCTTATTTTGCAATTCTCAGGTGGCTTTGCCACGTGGCTCTCCTTTGCCTTTTTGCAGTTTCAACGTCACAAAAGAACAAGTTGTCCCACCAGCTGTTGTGTTGGTATCTGAGAGAGTAAACCTTCTTGTGCAGGATCCTGGTGGTGTGTCCATGGCTGGTGATTGTTTTCCTGCCTTGTCCTCGCAGGGGTCTCACAGCTGTGCAAGGACTTACAGGTTGGCTCTTCCTCCTGTACGACACACACTGGTGCACTCTTCTCAACCTGCGTTATAAGTTATACTTTATAAACTGCTGTAGGAAATGGAAAATAAAGTAATCCCGATTTTTATTCTTTCAGAGCCCTGTATTTCAGACCAAAATACACAGGATAAGTCTGGCCCTTCCCTCTATTCACTTTTCATAGGCTCCTTTGTTTTTAATTTATGTATCTTTTTATTCTACGTTTCTTCCATCCCCGAAATAGAACAGACATCACCCTGCAAGCAAAGGTTGCCAGACATTGGTCTTGTGGATTATGGGCTGGTTGGAGACTGAGCCGCACCCTACGTAGGCTTGGGATTAAAAATAGCCTTTCTTTTCAACAATCTGAAAACTCTACACAACACATTCATATCTTGGTTTCTAGGGCACTGGCAGCTATGGGAAGCACTGTAGCTGTAAAATACCTCAGAAAATCTGTTTGCTGCTAATTCATCCAAAAGTGCCAGGGTGACACCTCAGGGAGGTGTACAGCCAAGTGTCTGACTGCCGGACGTGGAATTATCATAGATATTGAGTAGAGTTTTAGCCACGCTTCCTGCAGGACCTGAAAGACTTGAAAACTGTAGACCACAAGATCTACAGCCCAGCGGCCTGGCGAGAGCCCACAGTCCATCCTTTTTGGTGGAAAGATGTGGCTGGATTGGATGAAGAGAGGAGTGGATGCTGGATTGCTGAGCCTCAGGGGCAGGAAACAGTCAAGGCCTTTTTTGATTCCTTAAATGTCTGTCTTGGTTTAGGCAGCTGTTAGAAAAACTGCCGGAAGCTCTTATGCTTCATTACATGTGACCATCTTCATTACCTGTGCCATCTTGGAGAACAGCAAGGTGAGGCTGCCTTGGCTTATTCTGTTTCTGGTTCTTCTATGCTAGACTAGACTGTAAAAAAAAAAAAAAAGACAAAAACCAAACAAAAAAACCAAAACAAACAAAAAAAAAAACCACCCCACCACAAAAAAACAAACCAAAACACACAAAAAAGGAAGGTGAAATTTTGTCTTTATCTCTCTCTTATAAAAGGATTGTAGACAGTCATGAAACTGACTGTGGAAGGACCCTGGAAGGATTTTCTTTCTCCCAAAGCCTAGGGCCAGAACCTTCAGCCTTTGTCTAGCTTGGTTACATGTTTTTACTTCAGTTCTGCATCAAGGGGCTATTTGTTCATACCTCAAATTCTTAAAAGTGGAAAAACTGACTCCTGCAGTTATGTCTCTACTACAGACTTCTTTTGCTAGAGGAAACTGAATTTTTCTTGAAGAAAAAATGCTAACTAGGCTGCTTTCTAAAATTGTATAAATACAGGAACTGGATAAAAAACAAGGCAGCGTGAACTATTGCCCATGGCAGAGTCAGGTCAAGACAAGGAAAAACCTGCAAAATGCCAATTTGGGGGAAAAAAAGGCATAAAGAAGAAAATCTGATATCCAGGGAGGTGAGACAGGCTGAGTACCTCAGAAATGCTGCTCTCCTGTGCCGGTCTCCTCTGTTAGGTGCTGAAGGAGCCCGTGGGTTGGGGAGGTGCTGTGTTTTGCCAGAGGTGTTGGCGACTGCTGGGACTGCAGCCAGTGATCCTGCCCCTGCCCTGCTGCAGCTCCTGCCAGAGTTCTGTTTGCTGGAACTGCCTCTGTTGCCTTGCTTCCAGATGATGGGGAGACTGTCTTGCTAAGGAGAAAATTAATAACTAATTGCAGAGCTCTAGGAACATCCTCTTGGATTCCTCCTGAAATTGTTGTGTCTCATTGAGGTGGTAGGAAAGGAAGCTTAAGAGAAATCCCCTTTGTTCTCTCTTGCCTTTTTTTTTTTTATCCTGAATACTGACATATGAAAAGTATTTTGATACTAGAAGGAAAATAGGAAAGCATGTGATTCTGCAGTCAAGTTATATGTATATGTGGGACTGATTTCTTGCCAATATATTAGGGATTAAAATAGGGCTCTCCAAAGCTGAGTACACAACATGTTTAAAAGGCAGGTTGAAGGCCTTGGGTCACAGAAGCTTGTACCCTCTCTGGGTTAGATGAAAGGTGGCATGCGGTGGGTTGTTACTGAAACAGGGGTGCGTGGTCACCTTTGTGCCCTTACCTGCCTGTTGTGTTGGAATCTGAAAATCACAGCTAAAGTCTTTGCTATTTGCTCTTTCGCTCCCAGTATCTTTGCAGCTTGGCACTGGGAACTGACTGGGCAAGCAAGGCGTGATCCTGCTCTGTGTGCTGGAGAGGTACCACATAACACAGGGACAGAAATTGCTACTGCCAGAAATAGCTGCTATGAGTGATGCCCTGGAGTGAGGAGATGAGTGGTTCTGTTTAACAGAGCATCCCATCTCTGAGGTACCCGTTAGCTTCTAATGGGAACTGAAGGCTGGAGCACTTTGGGTTACCCTATTCATAGTAATGTGTATGTGTCTTCCTAAATCTGGGTAGGTTTTGGGTTTTTTAATGTTTGTATTGGTCTTTGCCCCTGCAGTGTTACATGGTACTGTCCCAGCCCGTGGTCCCAGGACCTGCTCGATGGGCTACCCTCACAGGAAAGGGGAGGAGGATGGCTGAGCAGCTTCTGCCACTGATTCCAGAGCTCTGCTTTCACCATCAGCCAGGCTGACGTTGCTGCCTCTGACTCTGCCCTGCTGGGATGGTGGATGAAGTACATCCCAATCTTTCTGGTAGAGCTCAGCACAGCCCTTCCTGGTGGGTGAAACTGCTGGGCTGGCACCAAAGTCCTCAGTGTGGCCAGAACAGCACTAACCAAGTGGAAACTTGAGTTCAAGTTACCCATCCCTGTAATTGGCATTCATCGTGTGTGAAGCAGCGCTGCAGCTGGGTTGCTTGCTCAACAGCATCTGAGAGATCATAAATCCCAGGTTCTTGTTTACACTGCCATTTCAGTCTTGTGTTCCTTCCTGCTAATCAGGCAAGAAGGGTCTGCAGAGCCTTGTTTGGGTTTGGAGCAGGGTTGTGGTTTTGAGATTCCGGGATGCTGAGTCTGGTCCCAGGGACAGCTTGGATGCTCTCCTGCCTTGGAGCCCTGCAGCAGACGCTGATGAGCAGGCTGCTGCTCCGTCCTGTCGCTGTTTTCCTTCAGTTAAACCAGTGTTAGCCTTCACTGTAACCTGCCGAGCAGCTACAGTGTTATATATCTATAGATATATTCCACTATAAATCCTCTAGTTAAACGTTTCCATGACCCAGCATAGAACAAGGTGCTGGTCTCCGTCTGGTCACGGAAATAAGGGAAGTGAGTCCAAAGCAATATTGCAATTAAGCTTTTTCTTCCTGAATTCTGCACAAAATGATTTGCCTCCAAGAATGGACTGTGAGGACTTTGTGTTAGGGAACACACTGGCTGTTTGTAGGTATGTGTGAAGTTATCTTGCAATGATTGGTGTTGTGCAGGTGAGCAGGGAGAAGGTTGGCCCCTGCTTTTAAGAACTGTTTCTGAGATAGCAACACTTTGAAGGAGGTCGGTAGAGAACAAACGGAAATGTGTTTACAAATGTGTTCATATTTCTCGTTTCTCCTGGAAGTAATAAGCAAGTTTCTGCATCTTTACTGAGGTAGAATTCACCTTTCCATAAGGAGAGTGAAGAGACATTAAGACCGCTTTTTCAGAATATTTTCATTAATGTCTGACCTAAACTTTAGGCTGTTCCTTCTGCGCTGTTTGGCAGAGGTTGGGACTAAGCCTGCCTTGGGGACATGGATGGGAGGTTCCAGTGCAATCCTGCCCTGCTGCTGCCCACCCCTTTGTAACATTCTTGTTGATCTCATTTCCAACTGGGCTCTTGCCACCGTTTTATAGAAACCAAATGCTCGAGCAAAGGGAGCGTAGTCAGAAACTTGAAAAAAATTGCATTGCATCTGCCCAGCTAAGAAGCTCCTGGAAGTTCCTGCCGTTCTCCTGGATGGCCAGTTAGGCCGCGTCCAGCCTCCTTTAGTTAGATCCATCGCTAATGGCAAGACCTTTTATTCCTCCCTGCCTCGCCCTTCTCTAGGAGCTATACACCACTTTTATGGCTTATATGGAGTCGTTTCAGTTGTCCCCTTTGCTCCCTGCCTTCTGAAGATCTGTATAAAGAGTTCTTGGAGAGCCATGAAATGGAGTAAGATTCTGCCCTGTACCAGTGCCCTTGAAAGCCCGTGTTGTGCAAGAGCTTTGACAACTAGGACTGGTCAATAATTCACTTCAGCAATTAAGGCTTTGTGCGTTGGGTTGGTATCAGCTTGGCACTGACAAGTTATCGCACTTGCACGTGTAACTCTCATAGCTAATATTTTTGATCAGCATGTGGATCTCGAGTGGAATCCCTCTTGTACCTTGTGGTGTTAACTACTCCAGCTACAGATCTCCTCCTTTCTGCAGAGTTGCTTCATGCCTTCTGTGTGATGGTGTGCCCTGCTGAGTCTTGGCTTTTTGTAGAGTCTGTAGATGGGGGTGGTGGGGGGTGTGTGTGTGTGGTTTTTTTTCTTTTTTTCTTTTTTTTTTTTTTAATTTGGAAGGATGAGGGGTTTTTTAATACTGATTCATAAAGCATTAAACTCAGCAGCAACAGATCTAAGAAATCTGTGGTCAAAGCAAAGACTAGCTTCACAGCATGGAAATCAGGCTGCTGCTAGTAGCTGGTTTTTATGGGCTGGAAACTGTGAGACAGGTTACTCATTAACAGTGTAATGAGCTGTATGGTGAAGATTGCACTCTAGGGACCTGAAGGCTATGGGTGACAACTTGCAGTGTATGTATGAGTGTAACCCAGCTCTACCTCCCCCCCTCTTACACATCAGAAGACAGTGCTGTGGTTGTGGCAGCCCCTCACATTAGCCGCTCCAGCCTCTACAGAAGGTTTTCTTTTGGGATCTGAGAAGAGGAGCAGTTGGGGGGAAGCTAACAAACACAGGCACGAGCTAAATAACAGGAAAAGTTTCAAGGTCCCTTGAGAGGAGATTTCAGACTAGTTCAACACAGCTGAATTTGCAGGCCCACTTGTACAACACCATGAGCTGTATAACAAAATCTTCTCCCTCCACCACCTGCAGGATGTCCCCATGAGATACCAGTGACTCCTTAGAGATGCTTTTGGGCTGGGTCGTGTGGGCTGCTGTGACTCTATCAGATTTGCCTTGGCTCCCCAGCACTGAAACCCTTCTGGTGGTGGGAGGTGACCTGCAGGTAAGCTCTCTGGGCTGAGGAGCTACCCAGTGGCAGTGTCCCACAGCCTCCCCACTGGCCAGCACTGGTCTGGATGGTGATCAACACATGGCTGAAGGTCTGTTTGCTGGTCAGAGCAGGCTGTGACCGCGATGGTATAGCTCACCTCTTCCTGCACACAGGTGGAAGATAATAAGCAGTCCCTGACCTCTGGATCTGCATAAATGCCGGTCTTGCTACAGTCCATGCACTTATTTTTTGAGCCACATCCTTTTTGCTGTTGTATTCTTATTCTAAAGATTACATCAGTTTTATTAGTAATCTAGTAGGCTGCTTCTGTAGACAAGCCACTGGTGGTACTTGGCATTTGAGGTGGCTCTCGTTTGCTGTTGACTTTTTAAACCAAAATGAGGTACAGTGCTTGGCTTTGGTAACAGTATTTATGTTTTAGTATTTGGGAAGTGAGGCTTCTCAAGGGAAAAGTCTGGCTTGAGTAGCTGAAAACTTTGCAGAGTTGTTGCTGCTGCTCAGGCTGCAGAGTGTTTATCATTGACAGTGTGAAAAGGCTTGTGATGGACTTGAATGAAAATATGAACCTCTTGTGAACAAACCTGAACTCCTGTCTCTTGTGTTGCAGAACAGCGTGCATTTCAGATTGTACTAAGGTCTTTCCACATGCGTATAAAGAAGTTTTAAGAGACACTAAACCCCAAAGAACTAAATTCCGATTAAATTGCAGCTTTTACAAATTATTCTGAATAGTGGAGTACCGTGAGGATGCAGTCCACATGAATGCTTTGTGTTTCTCAATTGTAAATATATCCGAACTGGATGTTGCCAGGCAATGGATCAGAACAGCTTGCCGTTCAGAAATCTCGGGCAACTTGTGTCACTTGTATTCCACAATAGTGCAGTTCTAGTGTAAAGCACTACTGTCACTGAGCAGTGGCTTAAGGTGGATAGTTGTCTAGAGTATCTTCTCCAGGTGAGCAGAGGGTTGCCTGAGCCGTGTTGAGGACTAGCCTGGGTGATGGACAGACTGGGCAGCTGAGGTGAAAAATAGTTGTTGATGCCCCATCCCTGGAAATGTTTAAGGCCAGGTCGGATGGGGCTTTGAGCAACCTGCTCTAGGGAGAGGTGTCCCTGCCCATGGCAGGGGGGTTGGAACTTGATGATCTTTAAGGTCCCTTCCAACTCTGACCATTCTATGATTCTATGATTCTGTGTTCGCGTCTGCAAGATTGTCCTACCGGACCTAGTGCCACCCTCTGTCCAGCAGACTGGTCTGTGGTGTGGCTGAGCTGGTCTAACTGGGGTGCTGTACAAGGGTGGTCCCTCCTTCCCTGTGGCACCACAGCGAGCTGTGATGGGGGACCAAAGCACTGAGGAAGAGGAGGAGAGGGAGAGGGACAGGGTGGCAGCCAGCAGTGATGTCAGCCCTGCTTGGGCACTGTTTTCCTGTGTGTCCAGGTCAGCTTCTGTCTTCTTCAACTTTCACTGCATGCCACTGTGATTGCCCAAAACGCCGTTTTTTTCTGGGGAGTGATGGGTGCAAGGTACAGTCATGGTGGGTCAAAGTTAGCCTCTGATTTGGCTCAAAGGCACGCAGCAGAAAGGCTGGGGAAGGGCCTCGGGGGTGGTGGTGCTCTGCTTAGGGCTGAGACCTGCCTGTGGGACCCCAAGGAAATCGGGGTTATTCTAGGCAGCAATTCCAGCACTGGTTCTGCCCTGGGAATCCCGGCAGATCCGACAGCTACTTTTCCAGTGAAAGTGCAGGAAGGTTATCTTTAGTTTCTCCCTTTATGAAAACACCCCACCCAACCTTAGGCTCCCCGTTGCCCATGATCTCAAGGGAATTACTTGTTCACTTTTTTCCCTGCGTATCCCCTCACCACACCCACCTATTGTTTCTTTTGAATTTAATAAAGTGGGTGACTCAGTACTAAATATAAAGCATGCTTCCGGCATCATCCGCCAGTGGCTCATTTCCTGGAGCTGACATCAGTGGAGCCTCCGATGTCCTTATGAAACAGCAAGAGATGCTTTGCAGGGTGCTCTGGGCATACTGGCTGGCTCTGTTGGTGACCACATGGCTCCCTGCTCGAATGTGTGAATAACGAGTCCGTTAATTACTAAACTGACTGGTGTTGGAGCACCGGGTAAATGAGGTGTGTCCTCAGATCTGTTTTGCACTGCATAACCGTACAGTAGTTTGCAAGTGTTTTTTAAATAAAGGCTAACTTTGAGTCCTGACTGTGTGTGTGAGATTTTATTAAATAAATATGAGCTTGACTAATGTCTTGCTTTCCTCCTGATGACAGGCTCGCTGAAAGAGCAGCTCAGGAAACTTCTAGGGGGAAATCTAGCAAAGGCACATTCTTTTTTTTTGAAAAAGGCTGATGAACCAAGGAGTTACACTCAAATGCCTGCTCCTCAGTTGTCGAATGCTTCTGTAGCTGTAATTGATGGAATTTATTCAGCAGTTTTAAAATCCTTACCTTTAAAAGAGAATATGGACAGAATTGGAGGAGGGGACCATGACAAATGGTCACTGATCCCAGTCTGGAATGGAATGGTGACTGGACACTCAGCTTTGCTCTCTAGGGACTGGCTCATCAAGCATGGTGTTTTCTTTCTGATGGAGAAGACCATTAAGGTTACTTGGTTTCTCTTCCAGGTAACCAGTTTCTAGGTACACTTTTGGTTCTGCCACTTCTTTTAGAAGCTAGGCAGGGGCTAGAGGTGCCTGTGAGCAAAACTGTTTCCAAAAGTAACTAGGGCTGGTTTAAGCATGCCTAGGGACTTGTCCATCACCATCATCAGATGTTTTGTACAGCTTCCAATATTCATAGAATCATGGAATGGTTTGGGTTGGAAGGGACCCTGAAGATCATCGAGTTCCAACCCCTGGCAATGGTTAGGGACACCTCCCACTAGGCCAGGTAGCTCAAAGTCCTGTCCAACCTGGCCTGGAACACCTTCAGGGATGGGGCATCCACAGCTTCTCTGGGCAACGTGTTCCAGTGACTCACCACCCTCAGAGTAAAGCATTTTTTCCTGAGAGCTCATCTAAATCTCCCCTCTTTGAGTTTAGAACCGTTTCCCCTCATCCTATCACTGCAATATTAGCTTGGCATCTCTTGGCATTGCTAACTAGGGGTGGAGAAGACGGCTTCTGGAGTGAGCAGGAAATCCCAGTGTCCAGGAGCAGTAGTTGTCCTCTCCTGGCTGGTGGTGGGGCTGCGCAGCCCACTGTAGCTGAAGCTGGATGAAGTTGGACTGGATGGGCTCCCTTCCTCTCCGAGAGCTTTGCCAGAGGATCTGTTCTTGAGGGCTGGTAGTGAGAGAACAGGAACAAGGTGACTCCTGGATTTACTCTCTCTGCTCCCTCATCACTTGGCAGGCACTGGCTGCTGCTCCCCCAGGTTTTGTTGAGTAACTTCTGGAGGGCAAATATGCATTATGGCCTGCTGGTGAGATTGGTGTCTGGAGCTGGGGAGGAGATGTGTCCTTGTGCAACAATATGCTGGAGGGATCCTGTCAGTGCCACCTGTCCTCCTGGCTTGTAAACCTTGGTCCTGATGCTCCGTACAGAGAAGGGACGTGTCAACTGAGCAGAGTAACTTCTGAGCACCTCGGGCATCTTGTGTTTCCATAAAAGGGTGCTCTTGAAGAGGGAGGAAGAGGAAAATACACTGGTATGCTGGCTTGACCATAAAGCTTCATATTTTGGAAGAGCATGGAGGAGGGGTGTGTGAGGAAGCAGGCTGGGAGTGCCGGGGATCTGCACAGCCACTGCCTGCTATCACCACACCCCAGCGCGGGGCATGACGTGGGGATGAGTGGTGTTGGCAGTGCCAGGGAGCTATTTTGGGCTTGGGTGTAATTGCAGGCTGGGCTGACGGGACTGGGTTTGGAGTATTCAGAGAGCAGAGTGCTCTGAAAGCTGTGGAAAAACTGGCCATCACTGATCCTTTGCAAATGCACTGAGTGTGTTAGTTAAACCTCTCCCAGCGGGATCTGCGCCGAGCAGTGGGCAGCAATGCACTTTCCCTTCCCGGCAGAGGGAGTGGTGATGGCTGTTAGCTCCACAGGATGCATTACCCTCACCTGGAAAAAGAAAAGTGTTTAAGTGGAAGTGGTGGTTTTCGAAGGCTGGTGGCTGTTAGGTGTCTGCATTCTGCTGCAAGACCCTGCACACCTGCAGGTCCTGCTTTTCTGTCTCAGAGGCACAGAGGAGGTTTTTCTTTTTCCCTCCCAAGAGCAGACGTTGCCACTGGCAGAAGTCACAGCCTATTTTGGGAGCTGGGCTTTGGCACGCTCTCCCCAGGATCCGCCAAGCCCCAAAGCCTCAGGATGCAACCTTCCAGGGTGGATTTATATGTATACTGTGCAGTGTGCTCACCCTTACAGCAAAAGTTGGAGGAACTAAACTCCTGAAATAAATTTCTTCAGTTCTGTTGCACGTTTGCCCAGACCCTTGGTGGGCTGAATGCAGTGGCTGGTTTGGCCTGGAGCAGCAGCCAGGCTCCAGGGTCAGTTTCTATCTATACCTCAGCCCCCTCCTGTGCGCGGCCAGCCTGGCTGTGCTGGAGTGCACAAGTGGTTTTCAAGCCAACTTCTTTCCCTTTAAGTTGCAGCTGCAATTCTGGGCATAAAACCCTCTACTTTGGTTTCCATTATATTTACCATCCTGAGGATGCTGGCACATTGTGGCTTTGGGATTGGGTGTTTTTCTTTTTTTATACTTCTTTTGAAACTCTGCAGCTGGAAGCTAAATTTTCAGGTGATACTTAAGAAATGAGGTCAGGTGATGACTCACTTTCCTGGCTGATGTAATTTTTAAAAGAAACAAAAAAAAAGAAACAAAACCCAAAACCCTATTGGTCAAGTATTTTTGATTTTTAGAGAAGTCATGGGTTCTTGAAATTCTTCACTAGTTCAAGTATTATGTTTATTAGTTTGTGACATCCTTTCCTATTAGCTGTGAGAGGGCTCAAACATTATGGACTTACCAAGAATAGATATTTTTGAAAGTTGTGATTATATTTTGGGAATTTCCACTTAACTTTTTTGGTGATTGATTCTACTCCTGTGCATTGCATCAGCAACAACATAGTACCTGGTGTTTCTGTTGCTTATGCCTTCCCAGTTGGTTGCAGATGTCTGTTTGTGTTTCCTCTGGAGCAGACAGGGATTCATTGTTGAGGTAGTGCGATATATGACAACATGGACCAGCTCTTGGGGATGTGGAGGGACTGTGAGGTGGAATAACCCGCAGGACCTTCCTTTAGTGCAAACTGAGACGGAATAGGTCTGGATCCTAATTGTTCTGTTTGTGAGCTTCTGGTGCTTTTAAAGACATCCGTTAAATAAGTACATAAAGCAAAATACAAGCTCCTTGTCGCTGTGTGGCTGGACAAGCTGATAGGTAGCAATGCAAAGTGCATTTAATTTAAAATATTAAAGGTAAAATTTGGTTGGATTTAGGTTGTTTGGTTTTGGTTGAGTTTGTTTAGGCTATTACTCTTTTTAATAATAATTTGGAAAGTTTGCTTACCTAAAAGCTTTATATCTTACTGCTTCCTGTTCCCAAGTGCCAAGCAATAAAAGAACGAAAGGTAGTTTGGGGGGAGGTCCGTGCCAGTGTCCCTGTCCCTCAACTTTTCCAACACATCTCTCTGCAGCACGGCCACCTCCCAGGAAGCGACCTCCCCTCGCTGTGCGGGGTGGGGGACCAGGGCTCAGCCGGTGGCGGAGCAGCTCCACTGGCCTGGAGAGGAGGAGGAGGAGAAGGAGGGGAGGTGAGGGTGTCTCCTGCTGCTTGCTCCGCTGGCTGCTGCTGCTGTTCTGGCTGGCTGCAGGGATGAAAGCTTATGTCAGAGATTGCCCTGCAACGGCTTGTCTTGTTTTTATTTTCTCTACAAAACGTCTAGGGCTTACTAACTGTGTGAGCCAACGCAGGCAGGACGCAGGAGCAACCACAAACCCATGGATTAGAGGCAAAGCACAAATTTAATCTCAATCTCATGGATCGGGGAACCTCTGAGCAGCACCCAGGCAGAGGCAGGCAAGCAAGGGACCCAGGCACAGCAGAGCGAGAGAGTCCCTGTTAGCAAGGGAGTGAGAGAGCAAAAGTGCTCACACTTGCTGTTCGGACCTGTATTTCAAGGGTTCCAGCAGGCAGAGCCTTCCACTGTGCTCTGATCTCTCCAACAGCAGGGCAAGAATCTCAGGCACATTTGATAAGGTGCCCCTGAGTCCATCCCAGACCTAGGTTATCTAAGTGCAGATGTTCTACTTGTTGAGCACACAAAACTAAACGATAAGTAGCATGATCTGTGTGTTTTCCAGCACCCCACATGCCAGTCACTTGAGCGTGTTTACAGTCCTCCTCACCAGTCTTCCGTTACTTTCCCACACTAGCACTGTAGTAGATAAAGGAAAATTGCGTTAGGCCGAATGAAAAGATGAGTCTTAGGTTTCAGTGTGTCTTAAATCTGGAATTTGTCTGTGCACCTGACAGCAGCACCCGCAAATGGGGCGGCAGTGGGTACTGCGACTGACTTTGCATCACCCATTATTTAATTTTCCAAGGGAGGAAGGAGGGTGTGCCTCACAGGAGTCTCAGCCTGGCATTTGTCTTCCCCATCTCTGTCTGCAGCAGGCTTTTAAAAAGCAGAACTGCTTAAACTTGCACGTTAGAAGTGTTAAATATTTAAATGTTTGCCTTGCAGAAAGCATAAGGAGCTCTGGGTACTTTTGGGAGGTGGCTGTAGGCTGGTGGCTGCCTAACTTCTCTGCTGTGTTGCCTTGAGAGGCTGGTCTCTGCTGTTCAGTGGGAACGTGGCATCACAGCTGGGTAGGAGTTTATTTCCAAACAGAGGAGTTTCTTGCTTGCTGTGTTTTCTGGGGAAGGGTGGATATGCTTGGTGCTAGAAGCTGGCATACACCCTCTCCAAAGGCTGTCACAGTTGCTACTGGCTAAAACACTTGTATACCAAATACTTTTAAGTATTGGACAGAAACGCTGATTTTTTTTGTGTGTGTGCTGAAAAAGTCAGACTTAACACATCTGGAAATCTGTGAAACACATCTGCTGTAGCGTCTTAATGTCCTGATTTTGTGTATGCTGAATGTGTTGCTCTGAGGTTTTGCTTAAGTTATATTTTGCTCTCAGCCTGCATTTATTCTGCAAAGCATCTGACTGTAAAGGGTGATTTCCACAGCTGGAGGACTCCCACACCCTCCTGACGTTCAGAATGGTGACGAGGGTGCCTGCTGTTTGCAGTGCCACATGGCTGTAACCGGGACATCTGTCCCTGGGGTGTCTGGCACTGACAGAGCTGCTAAACCAAGGAAGGAGCAGGAGGCAAAGGCAGCTTGAGGGGACCCGACGAGAAGTTATTACTTGGCTTCAGGAGGGCTGGATACATCTTGGAGGTCCTGCCTGGCCTAGCCACCTGCTTATTAGGGTGCATTTTGCAGAGATTATTAGTTCTTGTCCAAAATCAGAGTTGTGGAGTAGAGCTTGCCTGATCTTGGACTGGCAACTGCTGCCTCTTGCTCCCTGTCACTGCTCCCTGGAGTAGGTTAAATCGTGGAGCAGTGAGGGGAAGACCCTGCTGTCACCGTGAATGTGATTTCACTCTTGTGGCAGGCTCCTGGGAGGCAAAGACAGAAGCTTCCTGCATCTTTGAGATTAATGTTCCTACTTTTGTTAATGATAGGATAATTCTGTGATTCTGTGATCTGTACCGTCTTCTCTAGAGAAAATAAGTGTTGAATTTACAGGGTTTTTTTTTCTACTTCGAAGAACCACTAGGACACCTGTGCAGTGACACTGGTTTATTACAGTCTGGTGTTGTTTTCTTGCTCTAAATCAAATTATTTTGACTTCTTTCTCTTTTTCCTAAGTGCTTTCTAAGAAGGATTGCAGGCAGTGGCGGAAGGATGGAAAAAAATTTTTCTTTTATCAGTAGCTCTTTATCGTAAAATATCAGTTACTGAAACTCTTGGTTTTTAAAAGACTTTTGAAACGTAATTCTACACTTAGAGTATATTTTGTAGTTTCTAGTGCTTTGTTTCTTATTTAGGAAAACATTCACTGACATACTTCTCTGAATGTTTACCCTCAGCAGTCACTGGGCTGCTGGGGTTTCAGCCCTGGCTGTGCCGTTTCAGGACAGCTCAGTTTATCTTCAAACTGATAAAACAGTCTGCAAAATCAATGGGCCCCAACTGCACCTTCTAAAGGGTTGCACAAAACCCACCCTCCCAAAACTAATTGCTGAAACTCCCCATTGTCCTGCAAGAGATCGGCACCATCACACTGGGCGTTTGGCTTGCAGGAGCTTGTTTGCTGGCGTTGAATAAGCAGTGAGTGTGCTGTGATTCAATTTCAGGATGGGGCTGACTCCCCTGCCCAGGCAGGAGGGGAGTTTAACAGAGTAAGTCTTTATGCTTGATTGGGGAACACTGAATGTCAGTGGTTTTACCCGCCAAGCAAAGGTGGCACCTGGGCGTGGAGGCTGGAGGTCCCGGGAGTTGAGATGGGTCTGGGCTGTGTGGCCTTGGCTCCCGTCAGCCTGTGAAGGGCTTTACCCAGCTGCTGGGGCCAGGGCACAGCCTGAGCTCTGTGGCTCACCCCTGTAAGGAACCAGGCTCCTTTTGGGCTGAATTTTGGGAAATGGAGAGAGATACACTTAAAGCGTGTTCAGGGTAACCTGCAGGTCTCAGCAAGCTGGTCCCAGCTGCTTCTGGGGAAGGAGATTAGCACTGATTCAGTCGTGAGATCCTCATCCCTCCTTACTTGTGCAGGCAGGGAGCCCATTGGCTTTTCTATCACTCTGAGTCCCATCTTAAAATGAGGGATGCCTTATGCCAAGTTTTGAGATGGGCAATAAGAGGTGGGTCCTTTCTTGAAATCTAAAGTCTCTGCTATAAATCTATGGTTAAGATACAGGATAAGCAGAAAGAAGAGTTTCAAGCTGCTCTTTAATTGGGGCACTACACAACAAGAATAAGAATTACTATCAGTATAGGACTTTTCTGAGAGGCTAGCATGATTTTTCTGTCCCTCAGCCAGGAATTTAAATTAAGCTTTCTGAGTCTCTGTCCATTAGCTAACATCTGACCCGCACCTCTCCTCTCATAGGGGTTTAGATTATCTGTGAAAGTTACTTGCTTTTGTAAGTTCCAGGCTGGATGAGTGTTCAGCTCTTCCTTTCCTGAGAGGGCTTGAAAGGACTACCTGTTTTGTGTTGTACTAATTGGTTAATGGGGAATATTGCTGTTCTCTTTCCACCGATGCCAACCAACTATTGAAATTCAAAAGTGAGTTAAACCAATCTAGCAGGTTATGATCTCAAATGTGCTCTAATCCTGGAGTAGCTGCTTTGCTGAAACCAGAGGTGTTCCAAAGTACAATGTTTAGAAGAAGTATTTGGCAAAGAGTCTTCTAAGGACTTGAGCAGTCTTGTGGCGTGCAGATGATAAGTAGTCTGTAGATGGAACAGTGAGACCAGGACACTGTAGCTCTTAGTGTAATGGGTATGTGGGAGTGCAGCCACCTTCAAAGCCAGCGCTGCCCCTGCTTTGACCCTCCAGGCAGGCCACTTGGCCCTGGGCTTTCACAGGAGCCTTCAGAGGCTGCAGACAGTTTTCTGTGCTGCTCCCTTCCCAGTTTGGGGTCCCAAACCAGTTTAATGTTTCTGTTGGTTCAGCCTCCTCGTAGTAAAGGCTGGGTAGTGAGAGTAAGCAAGCGCACGTCTAATCTGCTCTGGGATTGCACATCACTCCTCAGTGAGCATCAGAGGTGGCTCTGGCTCGTAGTCTTTCGGGGCTGGATGGGGATGTGTTGGGACTGCACTGAGCACTGGGGAAGGTTTTTCTTACCCTCCCAGGTGCAGCTGGAGTGGAGGCATCTGTGTCACTGACTTCTGGTCCCCTCCAGCCTTTGGGTGATTTGATCTCATGTGGCTAAACATCCTCAGCTGCTCACTGTCTGTCTGTTTTCTGTGTCTGTGAGACAGAGGGTGTTGTGTACTCAAATCCCTGCAAATGTTATATATCCAGCTATATCCCATGAAGGACATGGCTTTCCTGGGATCATAGCAAGGGGCTGGTTCCTGTTTGATGCCGTGAGTGGGCTTGATGCTGATTTGGGGTTTTTTGTGGGTACCAGCTACAGCTTAGTTCTGGTTCAGGGTACCGAACATGCTGATCATTGTCTGGGCTTGGCTGCACCTCAGGAAGCCTCCTTGTCTGTACAGGAGGGTCAGAGGCATACGAACTGGCTGATAGGTCAGCAGTTGTTTTAATAAGAATTTAAGGTGATCTAAGCTAGTGAATTTGGTTCTGTCCCAAAGGGAGAGAAAACACTTTGGCCAGCATGCAAAAAGTGAAGGATCAGGTTGTCCAGGCCATTTGTGGGTGTTGGGGCAGCAATCAAAGTCCAAGCAGAAGGCACAGGAGGACTGGTTTGTTGCGGTTGTTCCCATACCATTGGAGTCACCCTGCCTCTGTGCAGCCTAGATTGCTGCTGGGCATCTAACCAAGCGCTGCTCGGAAAAATCTCTGGCATCATTCTACCCGGGTTTAGCTAGGAGAAATTGGGTTTTTAACCTGGACCTGCTGGAGGAAAGTGTGTGGATATCCCAGAGAGATGCCTCCAAATCTGGAGAGAGCCACTGGCAAGCTGAGCGCAGTGACTTCAGCGTAAATCTCTGATGGATTTGGCAGATTTTCCCCTGCAGCAGCAGTGAGTTGTGTAATGACAGGAGCAAGTCTCACTCTGCTCCCAGGTGAAAATGGGTGTAGTAGGGAACCTGGCTCTCCCAGCATGGCAATTTCAGAGTTTTAAATAATATAAAGCAAAATCCACTAATGGGACTTTGCTGATTTAAAGAAATTTCAAAACCAGCAGCTGGAGATAATCTCTCTGTGGGATTGGGAAGAAATGAGCAGTACGGTACCTGCGCAGTGGGAATCACTGTTTGCAGTCCTGTGTTTTCCCTGTGATGCAGCAAGAGGCTGGTGGGGTCCACAGCCAGTGTGAGAGAGTCTGTGTGTGCCCTGCGGGTACTGGGTCTACTGGGGGAAAAGGTGGTAGCTTTAGGAAGCTGGAGAACTGGGAAGTGGGAGTTAGTCAATTCGAACAGCTGCCACATAAGCTTAAAGAAATTCAGTATTAAAATTGAATTTGTGTGTAGTTGAGGTGAGTTGTTTGGTGCTGTGCATGGCCAAGGAAAGCTGGATGACTAATGAAATAAAGCTGGGTTTGGGCGTTTGCTTTGCAGACATTACAGCCCAGTGCTGTTCAATAGTTACAACATCACAGACCTTGAGAGCAGAGCTCTAACTTCATCTAAGTTGAGCCTGATGTGCCTGGGGCTAGGAAAGCTTGCTTGAAGGGAAGAGCCACAGATGAGAGATGCAGCTACTTGGCCAAGTCTGGCACTGCAAAGAAATACCTGTCCAAAGCCTCACGCGCCCCTTTCCTCCTGAGGCAGGGGGAACAGCTGAGGTGATAGGAACACCTCCATGATTTTTGTGATCATGCAAAGAGCAGTGGCAGAGTTGTTTCTAGGGGACAGTGGTTTGTAGCAGTGTCATGGTGTTGGTAAGGTGTTAAACACTGCAGTCTCTGCAGATGGGCAGCATCTTCTAATCACTGGTCCCATCAGAATGATGCCTATCGCTATGTGGGAAGATGAACACGTGGCCAAGGTATGGTTTCAGCCTGTGTCTGCAAGGTAACTGCCAACTGAATAAAAGTTTATGTGCTCCAGCAGCCTAGTGCTTGCTAATAACCACACATAATGAGTGGGTGCTCCCTTCAAGGAATTTGATGAAACACACAAACTGATTATGAACAGGAGAGAATGGAACGCATGATAAGTTTTAATTTTCAGGCCATAAATCCCTAAACTTCCCTGTCTCCCCCCAAGGTTGTGGTAAGTATTTATCTTGGAGGACTCACCAGACCGCAAGCTTTCTCTTCCTCCTGTTGCTGTCAGGTTTGAATATGTTGTATATAAAACCCCAAAGGCTTTGCTTGGACCGGACCAGAAAAAAATGAGACAGCAAAGGTGCCGGGTATGCCTGATGGTGGGGGTGGAGGGTATGCCTGCCCTCTCCTGTCCACAAGCCTTTCCAAACACAGGAGAGCCTAGGGGTGGCCGTGGAGGAGGGCTCCTGTGGTGTGAGCAGACCCTGCAGCATCCTCTGCAGCGTGCTGATCACCTGGGGAGGGATGCGAGGATAACCCGTGGCTTGGTTCCCTCGCTGCTGTGCCATGGTCAGGGTGGCTGCCCTGTGCATGGCCATGCTGGGATGGGCACAGTGCTGCCCGCCCCATGGAGGGGGTCTGTGTGGCGGCGGGGGACGGGCTCTCACAGCAGAGGGCTGGAGAGGACTTTGTGGTGACCAAGATACACACAACTTGCAAAAGGAGCCAGGGGTGTGGGGTGGAGTGGGGGAAGGGAAGCAGGGGTTGTGGATGGCGACTCTGTTCTCTGTTGCGGCTCGTGGCCCAGCCCTGCCTGCAAAACAGGGAGGAAGAGGAGGATGAGGTGAGCTGCAGGAAGCCAAGGACTGGGTCTGACCTTGGCTGAGTCACCAGGATTCCCTTCAGATGAGCCCAGCAGATGCGTCACTGGTCCCTGCCCCAGGCAGCAGGCCCCGGGGCGCTGCGAGCCGGGCTCTCCAGCTCCTATTCCAAAATCAAGACAGATACACGCTGGGTTAGCGGTCAGAGGCCATGGGTTTTGAGGTGTTTTTAATTAGCTGATGCTGACTGACTTGCCTTCTTGTGTCTGGAGCCTCTGTCTTGAAAACCAGCAAACCCACAGGTTCCTCAGCAAAGGGCGATCTGTACGGGGTGCGTCACTGCTCCCGACAAGGCCCAGCCTGCACCTTTCTGTCTGTGTTTTGGTTTTCTGTTTTGGTTTTTAAATCAGATGGAAAAATGACATATTAATACCTTTTTGTTGACACGTTAACGTCTCTGTGTTTGCTTGTTTGAGTCAACAAATGGGTGCTGTTAATCAGTCGGTTGTAGAAATATTAAAGCAGGGCGGGTCAGGGAGGGACGGTGTGGCTTGGTGCTCTAATAAACGCAGAGCTGCCATTTGGATCCGCAGCACATTCCAGCTCTGTTTCTGTTGAAAGTGTTTGAGTGGCTGTCAGGAAATACTTGGTTGCCACGTGCTTTCAAAGTCGAATTAATCCTCCAGCTTTCAAGGAGATGTGCTAATGCCTGGGTGCTCTTTTCCTTTGCCCCCCCATTTCCTACCGATCCTCTCTCTAGGACGCAGCTCCCAGGGCAGCCCCTCTTGGGGAAGAGTCTTGGAAAGTTTATTTCAGTGGGCGTGAGGGTTTTTAAGTTGCTGTCTGAGCAGTTATTCCACCCAAATGTCCTGGTCAGGTTCTGGTGTGTGTGCTGGAAGTGATGACAGTGGTGGCATCCCCTCTGGTGACGGTCCCAGCTGCAGTGGCTTGTCCCCAGGTCGCTCACAGCTGTTAAAACGGGCTGGAGCAGTATTATTTGGCCTGCCTGTATTGCAGCTCTTTCTGGAGAGCAAATAAACTAACCCCTGTTCAGTGACTGCAGCGTGTTTAGAAGCAGTAAAACTTGTTTGCACAGAAACTTTATAAGCCCCTCTCTGGGAAGGGAGTTGGTACTGGAAAACCTGGGATGTGCTCACAGCAGCTCTGACAGGCGGCATGAAGCTGTGTCTTTAGGAGATGGAGACAGGCTGTACCTCAATAGCCATGCTCTCCTGTTCAGCCTAGACGGTTCTATGATTCTCCCAGAGCAATTGAAATTTTTTCAAAATTATTCTACTGCGTGTAACTGCTGGTAGCTTCTGCTTTTGCTTCATATACTTGAGATCTCTACCATCAATTTCTTTGCCTGTGTTTCAGGCTTTGAAATAAATAGCACTTAACCTTTTATTGTTTATTCAGACTTACTTAAAGAAACCAAAAATCTCTGTGGCTGGCTGTATCAACTATGCATACTTTTACTGAGCTGTGGAATGAGGTGAGTGTCAATAAAAAGCAGCTCAAAACCTCTTTCTTACAGGATTGTTACTGACAATGTAGAGAGTTTTGAATCGTGTTGGGCATCCCTGATTGTGTTAGCATGTGGAATGGATACAGCCCTGCTCCCCTCAGGGGGTTCAACACCTATTTGTCAGGCAAACATACCTCCTGGAGCAGGTGCTTGCAGTTACTGTGTCATCTGTGTTTGATTTCACCTGAAACACGTATTTAAAAGCCAGGCAGACGTGGCGCTGAGGGACATGGCTTAGTGGTGGTTTTGACAGCGTCAGGTTGGACTTGATCATCTCAAAGGTGCCTTTCAACCCACATGATTCTGTGATTCTATTCCATCTGTGTGCTATGGAGCTGCCTTTGGTTTTCTTCTCCGGGCTGCGGGCAGGAGCCAAAGGGATCTGGTGCCGGAATTCCTTCCTTATGCGCAGTTATGTCCGCACTGAGCAATGGGCCATCTGTCACCAGCGGTGGCATCCCTACCTCGCTTCTGTCTCTTTCCCCTCATTCTCTCTCCCTCCCCTGAAATGGGTCTGTAAGTGTGAGCTTGTCTCCAGCAGTCTCTGCGTGCCCTGGCAGCAGCTTTGCTGGGTGGGAGCAAGTGTGTGCCGCCGTGGGGCAGTGTGGGGCTGTGGCCTGGGGGTGTCCCATGGGCCAGCCCCATGCCAGCGCCCTAAAAGGGCTTTTTGTGTCTCTGAAGACAAAGCCTCTTGTTGTAAAATACAACTGAATGAAAAATACGATTCTGAGTGCCCCGAACTCAGCTATTACAAGCGAACAAACAAAAAACCCACACGCAACGAAAAACTGAAAGGCTCTCCTGCCACCCAGCCCAGTGTGCAAATACTGCTGTAACACCTCTCCGCTGCAGAAAAGCTCTGTAAAATTGCTTTGGGAGCTTAGCAATCCCTGTCAACTTGTGACTTGGTGGCCTGCTAACCTTCTCCTGTACTGTGGTGTTATATCATAACATCCTTTTCTTTTCCCAGACTGCTACAACAAGATCAGGTGTCTGCTTTTTCTCTGTTGGTTCAAATGCTGCCTCCCTCCCTCCTCTCAAGCAGGGAAACAGAGAAGGAAAAAGCGAAATGCAAACTGAGAAGTAAACCTGTTTTATAGACTTAGTGGTGGAGCTGAACAGCATAAGGACTGGAAGGGAATTTATGTATTTTTTTTTAAGTAAAGACCCACACAAACAACAGGGCACATCCAGAGTGTGATATTCTCTGATAAGCAGAATACCAGACAAAGCAGCTTTTTGAAAAGTTCATGGTGGCGTTTGCTGCTTGTTCTGTTGTTAAAGACGTTACAGGTAGTCAGCAGCAAATTAAATTCCAATGAAGTGGTTAGATAATGATGCTTTTGGAAATCCCTTTTTAAGGGAAATCCTTGGGGTTTGAAAATGAATTGGTGCAAATGAGGATCAGGAAGAAGGCAGGACTTGTGGAGGAGGGTTGGCTGAACTGTCAGTTCCATAGCTGGTGCCGCCTGCCTGCCTGCATAGCCAGAGCTGGCTCTAGTCCCGATCGCGTTTCCAGGTATTTCTGCCAGTTGTGAAATCCACCTCCCGTAGCATGCACTAAGCCTGCTCAGAGCTGACTTTCTTGCTGAGCGACTCCTTTTCCCCTGGGAACAGCAGTGGGGTTTTGGTGGCACTCGTGTGGCTGCTGGGAAGGGGCAGTCCCAGACTGGGCATCCTGCGCGACGGGCAGCACACAACACTCCTGTGTCTTCCAAGGACCTGCATGGTAACCTTTCCTTGGTCAACTAGCCTTGATTTGTAAGTTTTTTATTCTGTTTCACAGATTACTGGTGATTTTTTTTTTCCATTTCTCTAACTGCTGTCAGTCTGATGCTGCTTCGCTGCAGTTCCCTCCCCCTGCCCCATTCTTGCTGTATGAGCCCAGTGATGAAGTTGGCTGTCTTGTTGTTGTTGGCTTTTACTGATTGTTAAACATTTTGTTGTGCCTGCTGGCAGCTCTGCAGATGCTGGGAGGTGGGGTCTGATGTTCTCTCTCTTGTGTTTCTGCCATGATGCAACTTCTTGTTGAGTTTCTGTGCTGCTGGCATCCGCCTGCGCTGCTTCCCTAGGCTGTCACACCTCCCCATCGCTCTGTCTCCAACCTCCTCACCCTTTTCAGGCTGAGTCAAGTGTTAGAGAAAATGAATATTTACAGCTACAGGCAAACTTGTGTTCTTAAGGTAACAAGTGCCTTTGAAGGCAGCTGGAGCCCCAGCCAAAAAAAAGAGGCTTGCTGATCAGGGCACAGACGTTTGTGAACTGAGCCTCTTCTCCCAGTGAGCCAGCCTGATCGGGATCCCACCCGCATACCGGGATTCCCTCTCATCCCTCTGCTTACAGAGGAGCTGGCAGCTGTGTCTGTTCCCATAGGCAGAGGAGGAATCTCTTATTTCTCAACCTACAGCAACTGTAGCTCACAAAGTGGGAGCTGGAAAATCTTAGTATGCAAATCTCATTTGAAATTGCACTGATCCTGCCCGGATCCCGGTGGTTACAGACCCTAAGCCAGGGCCGGTGTGTGTGTGAGGATGTGCTTATCAGAGTCTGCCTTTCTGTTGGGATTCCCTGTCTGCAGTGTTCCACCAGCTTGCTCTGTTTGCAATGTTCCACTGGTCCATGATCTCAGTCCTATTGGCCAAAGTGCTAACAGGCCATCTCATGCTTGTGTTATGACCGTGGTGGGAAGGGGATGTGGGCAGGTGACTGGTCTTTTTCCATCCTTGTGGTGACACCTCCTGTCCAGGCCTCTCATCAGTGCTTGTAAAGGAGGGTTGCAGCAGATGGGTGTAGGAACTGCATGCTTTATCCTCTCTGTTTCTTAAACAACAAGCAGATCTGATCCCAGTGGAGTTTCTGCATGTTGGGGTTGAGCGCGGCAGGTGCCTGGGATACTCCTGCCATGCCATGCTTGAGAGGGTGGAGAGGGGCCATGGCAGTGCCAACAGCCTCTTGCCTCCGCAGTTTATTGAGAGGCTGACTCAAGAGAGATAAGCAGCTGTTTACTCAAACAGTTTTCTTGTATAAAAGCAAACTGTTTCCTTTTTGCAAACAATAAAAGGCATACTGCTTTGTGCAAAAGACCTTTTTCAAATATTATTCAGAACCTTTTTCTATGTGTTTGGTAGCTATGTGCTCTTGGGGTACAGACAGGCAGGCAGAGCATTCTGTATCTCTTGCATTAATATTTTAACTCTGGATTCTGATTTTGTTCAAAGTTGTGGAAAATCCCTGGAGGTGTGAGCTTTTCTGACTTACAGAACCCACTGGTAGCAGGTACCTTAATGTGTTTAGAACAGCATAGCCCATAAAATAAATATACAGAGCTAAATATTAACAAGGTTAATGGGATTTTTTGACATGTTAAGGAATCTGTTTCTTACCTTCTGGGTTTCACACATCTGTTTTCTTAGTGGAAGGGTAAATGTGTCTTCAACTGTACTGGCCTCGGTACTGACTGTTGCTGTACTGCCTTTCAAAACTGCGTGCGTTTGAATGCAGCCTGGTTTCACACAGTGTCCTTTTCCTCTCTTTAGGTACTCCCTAAATTCATGAGATGGCCAACACCATGCAAATCTCCAAAGATGAGCTGGAGGAACTCAAGGAGGCTTTTGCCAAAGTTGGTAAGTCATAGTGAGGAGGGCACCTTGCTCCTGTCTGCTTTAGGTTTGAAATGGATGTGCCCCACTCATGAGCAGTGGTGCCAGCTGGACGTGGGCAGTCTGCTTGTCTTGTGGTCTTCTCCATACCAGGGAGTCGTATGGCAGCCTCGTTGCTTCTGACTTGTCACTTCTAGCCAGGGAGCACAAAGAAAGGGATATGGACAATCTGGCTGTTGGTGAGCATCAAATTGTTTAAGTTGGAAGAGATAATCGAGTCCAACCATTAATCCAGCACTGCCAAATTACCACTGAACTGTCCCCCCCAGCATCACATCTACATGTCTTTTAAATACCTTCAGGGATGGTGACTCCACCACTTCCCTGGGCAGCCTCTTCCAGTATTTGACAACACTTTCAGTGAATATTTTTTTTCCAAATATCCAATCTAATCCTCCCCTGGTACAACTTGAGGCCATTTCGTCTTGTCCCATCACCTCTTCCTTGGGAGGAGAGACTGACACCCCTGGCTACACCCTCCTGTCAGGGAGTTTTAGAGACCGAGGTGTTCCTTCAACCTCGTTTTCTCCAGGCTGCTTCAGCAGCTCCCTCAGCTGCTCCTTCCAGGACTTGTGCTCCACACCCTGCTGGCAGACAGCCTTGCTCTGTTGCCCCAGGGTGGGCTTTATGATTCCTGATGGTAGAATAAGTGTCCGAATGGGTCTTGCATTCCTTTGACCCAGGCAGCACTTGAGGGCTTGCAGCATTCTGGGTTCCAGTGGTGCTGGGTTTGGCAGATGGGCTGAGCTGTGACAGAGGTGCTGCATTTCTAGTTAGTGCAGGTGCATTGGAAGCACCGCGTTTGGTGAGCTTGCAGGCAAAACCTAATTACTGTCTGTTTACCTGGCCATCATGGAGCAACTCATGGTGCTAACAGAATGCTTTGCAGCTGCTGTGCCATTTGCATTGCCCTCTGGTGACTCTGTTTCTTCTCTGGTCCTCACCCCACTACCAGGCACAGCTGGGTTTGGCACTGGCCAGGAGTGAGTTGCCCAAGTGATCAGAGCCAATGCTTCGGTTCCCTAATTGGGCATCAGCATTGCTTGAGCACTAGTTCTAAGTACAAATTGGGAGTTGCCTTGCACCTGTGTTGGATAAACTGCCCTCCAGAGCTGGGTGGCTCTTGGAGCTCTCACTCACCCTTACTCTGCAATTGGCAGAGAGAAATATGAATTTCAAAGACAGCTGGTTCTTGTGGAGCAGTACTCCCTGTTGGGGCTTGAAGCAACTTGTGTTTTTGGCGGTTCCCTCTCCTGTTTTTCTTTTCCCAAGACTTCTTCAGCAGAAGGAAGTGAGCTGCTGCAGAAGGAGACAGGTGACTGACCATGCTTCTTGCTGTCTGACATCCCTCTGAGTGCAAGCCTTAATAAGGCTGGGATGCAGGCAGCCCCTTCTGCCCTGGGATAAACTTCAGATGATTAACCTGGCTGGAATGTGGTGTCCTTTTGTCATTAGTGGAGAGGGGAAGGGGGAAGTTATTGGGATTAAGTTGGCTGGCTGCCTTTGCACCAGAAACACAGAGAAACCCATGTCATATCCTGGTTTGTTTTAGGAAACTGGCTCACCCTGCTCAGGAGGTGCAAACCTGTTTGATTTTTAAATGATAAAAGCAGTGTCAAACCCGAAGTATTATTGAGGAATGTAGTAATTAGCTTGCACATACCCACAAGTGAGATGGGATCTGCTAGGCTTTTTCAGGTGCCTTTTGGTTTGTGTGCTTTAAGCATGGTATAGCCCAAAGCATTGCTGTGGGACAAGCCTGTCTGGAGTGTCTTTATTGCTCTCATGCCTTTTATTCTTGCCTAAAGGAGCCATATTTGCCCTGGGATATAGACCTGGTCACTAATTGGTGAATGACTTTCACTGGGAACTTCCAATGCCATCTCTAGTGAATGTGAAGAAAAGTTGGACCAAGGCTGCCGTTTAAAATTAAGCCTTTCTTTCATCTCCCAGAACTGGGACAGCTGAGAATCATGGTTATAGCAAAGCTCTGCTGGTTGGCTTCTAGAAGGTTGTAAAGCAGATGTGGGGAGGAGGAAGCGTCTCATGGGGTGGTTTCTGCTCGGCAAGATGTGTCCTGCTGCAGTGTGTGCCTGCATGGGCTCTTCTCTTCTTCCTGGAGACCTGCTTTGACACTGGCACGGAGCAAGGTGCTGCTCTGGATGTGCAGGTTGAGGGGACTTTGGGTGTGTGTTTGACCAGCTTTTCTGTATGCAGCTGGACCAGATGGAGAGATCTGGTGGTGCTGGAAGGCAGTGAGGTGTGTTCCTATGTACTCTGTCACCACTTGCCTTCTATACTGCTTGAAGGTATCCCCTCTTTCCCATGCAGCTGGTCTCTGACAGCCAGCAGAAGACAAGAGGCCCCCAGACTGGCTTACCAGCAGCAGTCCTTGGGGAGAAACTAGGGTTGAAGGTTGGCACAACAGTCGGCTACAGCTCAGATAAGCAACTCCCAGCATCCTACACAGGTATTTGTACTGTAAGTGTTCCACGAGGTCAAGAGCAGCGGAGGAAAAAAGCATTTTAACATCTCACAAAAGCAATTAGGTGTGGCATAAGAACTGTCTAGAGTTTGGCTGACCCGCAGGTTAGTGGGAGAAGAACAGGTTGCTCCAAATCTCAGCTGATGGCTGAATTTGTTCTGTGGAACAGGTATGTACTTGGCCAAACAGGGACATTTCATGGGGGAGGCACGGCCCAAAAAAAATCCACAAACTTGCTTAGTTTATTTGACTTCCTTCTCTGTGCTTCTGATAGCAGAGATAAGCATCTTTTCTGGAAACACAAAGTACTGGAGAATCATAGCCCAGCTGAACACTGTGTTCGCTGCTGCAAGGAGGTGGAACAACGCTCTGAAACGCTCGCTTAAGGCAACCAGGGATCTGCGATCCTGCTAGCGTGTGTCCTGCTGAGCATTTCTCCTTAAAAGGAAACATGTAGGTTACGTTCCCTTCTCACATCCTGTTATTTAAGCTATTTTAAGTACTTGTCTGGAGGAAGCTGAGCCAGAGCTTGGAGCAGCTTTTGGGTTCTGCTTGTGGTGGCTTTGCTGCGCCACCTGCACCCAGGAGGAGACAGTGCTGCACATCCCCGCGGTGACCCGGGGCGTGCTGTGCTCTCACCCATGCATTTTTCAGTGGAAATTGGAAACTTCAGGCTGCAGTTTCCTTTCCATTGGGCAGTTTATAATGAATCCAGGCTGTAGCTTGTCTGTTAAAACAATTTTGCTTTCTTCCATTAGTAATTCTGGGCTGTACACCGAAGGATCTCATTTGGGATAACAGACCGGCCTGGCTCATAAATCCTACTTCCAAAGCGTATGGGATGTAGATGCCCTTTTTTTAATCTATGAAGTAAATCCATAATTATTTTTTTTCCCAGGGTACTATGGAAGAGTAACTCTTACAGGTGGGTGTTTGGGATGTTGTTGAGAGTTGGAAGAACTTAGGTCCTGAGACCCAGGGTTTTGAGTGAGTTAAGGTGCACTACTCTGCAGCTAGTCCCCTTCATGGCTCTGAGCTCAGCACGGGCGCTCGGAGCCACTGGCAGGCAACCCCTCTGGATGGGCAGCGTTGTTCCTGGCATCAGGCACCTACTGGAGGTGTGTTTCAGATGGATGTTCATGCTGCAGAGCTGCCAGTTTGTTTATTTTTTAATTTTTTTTCAGTGAGCAGAGGTAAATCTTCTTTGAACTAGGCACACTCAGAGGGCTGGGAAGATGCCGCTTTTCAGGGGTGAATGAAACTCTCAAAAGGGGGAGATGTTGACCCAGGCTGCAGGAAATCCCTGATACCTGCCCTGCAGCCGGGTTTGATGCTTTCAGGTGGAGGTTGAGGTCTGAGCAAGTGCGGATGGACCAGCCGATGGCCTGGGCTATCCCCTCTGTAGTTTTTATAGCATGTTTCAATCAGTGCTTTTAAACTATAATTTCTGTTCTGCAAGCAAACCAATAGCAAAGCAAGGTGGAGGATTAATTCCTAGAACTAGATTTCACCCTTAAAACATGTGCAGGGCTTCATATATAGAACTGAGCTCTAAACAGGTTTAAACACCATTTTACCTGTGCATCTCTCCAGTGGGGACTTTGGAGCTAGGTTCCCTACTGTCTCACCCAACAGGCTTCTGCCTCATAAAGTGCCATGTATTGTGTTTTTCCTGTTCACTTTTGAATAGACTGAGACACGGGGCACACAAGCCTGGTTCAGAAACACTTCTGAGTGCTTAAGCTAGACATGTCAAGAGAAAAACCTTTACCAAATCCAAATCACACCCATGGTCCTTTCAAGGCTACAATAGATATTTTGAAGTCTTACTGTTCTCTGTCCTTTATCTACTGACGTTTGGATAGATGCAAATCTTAGGTTTTTAGGTGGTGGATTGATTGGAAGAAGTGTTGAACAGGAGTCTCTGGATTTCCCTGCTTAATTTGGCAGTGTGGTGAAGGGTTGTGGTCGGTTCAGTCCAGCACAGGCTGAAGTGATGGATGTTGTCTGTGGGCACACTGAGGGTGAAAGCAGAGTTTGTTTCGGATCTGCAGGCCCTGGAGATTAAAAAATCCCTTCTTGTTTGATTTTCTTCTCTGGTTGTGAGGTAGGGAAAAGATGCATATTGTGGAGTTACATTTAGTCATAAGAAAGCTGTAACAAAATAAGCTGTGATTTATCTGGAGGGGAAATAGTTCGCTGATGACATCTTAGACTGGACTGTTTAATAAAGCTTGCCTTTGTAAGCTTATATTTTTTTTTTTTTTTTTGAATAAAAATCTAAAATCAAAGGCCAGACTTTGGGCCTGTTGCTATAAGTGGCCCAAACCACTTTTTCATCAGCATTATTGTAAACACAGACACTTCATAAAGTAGTTTATTGTAGCTATTAATCCACTGGAATTGAGATGCTCTTCTTTAGTTTGAGACATAGATCCTGGTATGTAGGAGGGAGTACAGATTTGCTCTGTGTTTTCACCCTGAATTTTAAATCCTATATGGATCTGGAAAATGAGGAAGGTTGGAATGGTGGTGGAGGACGTGCTGCTTGCTGGAGCATTGCTGTGAAATAAAACCTAGAAAACATCACTAGCACCTCATTAAAAGTAAATTGACTTTCAAAATTTGCTAAAAATACAAAGGAGGACTTCAGAACTTTCCTGACTGCTTTCTGTTATCCCTGGTGAGGGATTTCCTCTTGAACAAACCTGGATTCTGGGGGGCTGGCAGCGGGCTGCCAGGGTCTTCAGGCTGGAAGCTGCTGCTGGAGTGGAATTGAACTCTGCAGTTTTATAAATAGCAGGGAAGTCCTCCAGTGGGGAATACGAGCAGAATGGTGGCCGGGGGAATTGCGGCCCTCTCAGCATGGTGTGGGCTTGGCAGCGGTGGGACAGTGCCAGGCAGTGCATCATCATGGCACTGGGAGCAATGAGGGTGGGGGAGAAGGTAAGGCAGCTGCTCAAACACTGAGACTGCTTTTGGTTATCCTTAAAGTGCTTGGCAGATGTCTGCAGTACAGGCACTGCGTTGCCCTTGCAGAGCCTGTGGTTGTATGGCGATGGTAGGAGATGCTCTTCAGCCCATCCAGGTGTTCCCCACCAGCAGCAGTAAAGCAGGGCTGGTATCTGCCCACAGCCTCAGCCCTGGGGAGGAGGTGGCAGCTCAGGCACTGCATTAACTTCCCTGGGTTGTCTGTGCCAGTTGGCTACAGCAAAAGGATTTTAACATCACTGCTGAGCTGGCAGGAGCACGACATGCCCTGAATCCCTGTCTCTGACTGTGCTAGAAGGTCTTGCTTATTATGTCTTGGGACATGGGTCTGGGCCCTACGATGGCTCCAAACGCTCCGGCTGCAGGTGGCCTGGACTCTGCCGAAGCCTGGGTACCAGTCACACAGTGACCCCTGCTGTCTTCTCATCCCTGGTGAGCCTGGGCAAGGAGGCACCAGCCTCTGCCTCTCTACGGAGGAAGCAAAACCTCACTCCCCTGAAGAAGGGCTAGGGCTGCGGGTTTGCCCTGTGCAGTCAGTAGATGTGATGATATCCCCAAGGGGCTTGGGATCTGTTGATGTGAAAAACTCCAGATTCACACTAGATTCAGGTTTTCTTTCTTTGCCAATCTAGTAGCTGATGGTGTCTCCCGAAGCATGCAGTGGTGCTTGGCTATCAAAGCACATGTCCTTGCAGAGCATTCTTGGGCAGCACTAAAATATAGCTGCAGTTTTCTGTCAGCAATAAATGGATAACATCATTATCAACATGATAAAAAAAGTGTAAACGCAGAGCTGACTTAGTGTTTTCAGTTCAAAAAGTAAAAAGTGCTGTGTTTCACTGCCATCTGTTTTTAACATGCAAAGCCAGCTGCAGTTAGATGTAAAATGAAATGCTCTGGGGATCATTTATGAAGATACAGATGCTCTGATGTGAAACTTTTACACCAGGATCGATCACGTGTGCTGAGAGCTGTCCTGCTCAGCTCTGCTTTAAAGCAGCCGTTGCCCAAAGCCAAAAAGGGAGGTCTCGTGGCTTGTGCTGGGACTCTTTGAAGATGTGCCATCTGTATTTACTGCCTGCCTTTGCTTCCTGATGGTGGTGTCCACTGAACACTGTGCTACTTGGGCGTGGTATTTTTGGTGCGGGCATGCACCTGTGTGTCCATGTCCCGCACAGATCTTGCTTTCAGTGAAGATGAAGTCCCTGTGCAGTGTGGCCCCAGGGCAGGTGTGGTGTGACAGGCTGCTCCAGGAGATACCTCCTGCTCAGGTTCCTCTCTGTAAAGCACTTTGAAGCACGGAGGCTGTGTTTCTGCCCCACTGTCCAGGGCTGCTCCTGTCGGGGTACCGGCACTGCAGCCCTGAGGAGAAGGACTTGGGAGTGCTCATGGATGAGAAGCTCAACATGAGCCGGCAGTGCGCGCTGGCAGCCCAG